>CM067365.1:69486120-69778620 GCA_034401795.1 Chaetoderma sp. LZ-2023a
CGCATGACACGTGTGTTAGAATCCACGGTTCAGACTGTGGCCCTGGGCGCTGAAGGCCAGCGGTACCGCATACCTCGGCTTGCCGAGAGTGTAGCTGGTGCTGGCCGGGGCCGTGGTGGGGCGGTATATGCCCCGCGCTCTACCACGGCGCCTGCTCCTGGTCAAACCAGTGAGATTAGCATGCCGGTATTATCAGGCCCCGCATGCTCTCCCTGGCTTGCCAGGGATATCAGCGTATCCGCCGTCAAGCTCTGTTGCTTGTGCTCAGGAGGAAGACGAAGGCCCCCGTCTTGTAGAGCGCTCGCAACTAGCCACGGAGGAGGATTGGTCTGACGCTTGCCAGTGGCTGGTGAGTGTTAGACCAGATCTGCCCGTGGAGCAGTCGGCTAGCCAGCGTGAACACAGGCCGTGGTTAGCTGGTAAGCCTACTGCTAACGCTATGCCTTCTCTGCCGCTGGCAGAGCATGTCGTTGACATGTTCGAGGCGGCGGAGACGTCCATTAAGTCGAGTGGACGTCTCGCTAAGGCCCCGCGCGAGGTGGCCAGGCGTTGCCGCATCGTGCCCCTGGACTACCAGCGGTACGGTGTGGTACCAAAGCCGAGCGTGGATGACCGCGCGGCTTTGGGTGAGGATGCGCGGCCAGGCTCCCGTTCTGACACGGGAGTCTTGTGCTCGAACGCGTTGCGTTCGGCAAATGCTGCGTTGCGTGATGCGTAGGAGAGTGGGAGGGCTTCGATTGCCGCTCTGTCCCACGTCTCCCAGCTGTTACAAGGGGTAGTAACAGCATCCGCATCGCGCCAGCCAAGTCCGGTCACAGTCCAGCGAGCCATCCAGGATGGTATCAACCTGGCTCTGGACTGTATGACGCGGGCGGTGACCAGGAGTGTCCGGGCAAGGCGCACTTTTGCCTTGGATAATCTGTGCCCGTCCCAGGACCTCTACAATAGGCTACTACGTACGCCTATGACAGGTCCTGGTCTCTTTGGAGGTGAGGGATGTAGACACCTCCAGGAGACGGTTACTCTGGTCAATAACCAGAGGGCGCTGCGCGAACAGTTTGAGGTGCTTCGTCGTGCCAACGTTCGCGCCGCACCCCCTGCGTATCGTCCCCTGCAGGCTCGAGGTGGTAGTGGCCAGGTCAGAGGCCAACCACCATCGCAGCGCCGGCCTCGGCCGCGTGCGATTCGGCCAGCAGCGAGGGGGGCGCAGGCTCCTCAGGCGCAGTCAGCCAGGCAGCCGCCCGCGCACCGTGGTGCGCGCGGTGCTGGTCGTGGCGCGCGAGGATCTGGGCGGGGTAATCGTTCCTGATGGGACGGTTACCGCGGTGAGAACCGCGCCGGTGTTTCTGGCAAAGGAGACAGTGTCGCTCTTGCACTCCTTATGTCCACCTCTATCCCTAGGTGGACCGATGGGAGGCCGATTAGCCGACCACATGCAAGAGTGGGAACGGTTAACTCAGGACCGTTTAGTCTTGCGATGGCTTTCAGTCGGGTATCATCCCGATTGGATGACAGGCCCGCCATCGCGACTGTCTCTAGTGCCGATCTGGACTCCAAATCCGAGAGATCCAGATCAAAGGTTGTGTATCGAGGAGGAAATAAATTCCCTCATACAAAAAGGAGCTATTCAGCCGGCACAGAGGTGTCCGGGCTTCTATTCAACCCTGTTCTTAGTAACAAAGAACACCGGAGGGTGGAGACCAATTCTCAACCTCAAGCCATTGAACAAGTTCATAGAGACGCCCAGTTTCAAGATGGAGACTGTGCGCTCGGTGTTGGCGGGGTTAGAGAGGGGAATGTGGACAGCGTCGATAGATTTGAAGGACGCTTATTTCCACATCCCCATACACAGGAGTTTCCGTCGCTTCCTGAGATTTGCATTCCAGGGCAGACAGTGGGAATTCAGGGTGCTACCCTTCGGAATTTCCACGGCTCCTCGGGTTTTCACCCGTGTGGTTCTTGCGATCACCGCATACCTCCGCAGGAGAAGCATAGCAGTCCACACGTACATAGACGACTGGCTGTTGAAAGCGCACACCCGGGAAAGTTTGTCGGCCAGTCTGGAGATTGTTTTGAAAACTCTCACAGACTTAGGCTGGATGATCAATTTCCCAAAATCAGAGCTGACTCCATCCCAGAAGTTTGTTTACCTGGGGATGTTCTTCGATCTAGAGACAGGATATGTTTATCCTACTCAGGAGAGAGTTCAGAAACTCATCTCATTAATTCAGTCAGTGTGCGACAGTCGTCATGTCCTGGCACGGGTTTACTTGAGAATGCTGGGGTTGATGGTTTCATTGGAACCAGTCATTCCTCAGGCCGCCTTACGCAGGCGGCCGATCCAGTTATTTCTCATGACACAATGGACCCAGAGTACAGGTTCGCTGGACTCGAATGTGTCAGTGTTGGCGCCTCTGATTCATCACCTGCAATGGTGGTTGGACACAGAGAATCTCTTGGTGGGGGTTATGCTAACCCCTCCCCACCCTCAGGTGACTGTGTATACAGATGCATCGATGGAGGGCTGGGGAGCTTGCCTGGAAGAGTCCACGATATCAGGGCTTTGGAATCTGGAACAGTCAAAGGAACATATAAATCTACTGGAGCTAAGAGCAGTAGTCCTGGGCCTGGAACATTTCTTACAGAAAGTTCAGGGCAAGATTGTTCTTATTCGTTCAGACAACTCAACAGTTGTGACTTACATAAACCGCCAGGGCGGAACGAAGTCGCCCAGTCTCTGTATGATGACATGGAGACTGCTTTGTTGGTGTCTGGATCACCAGATTACCTTGAAAGCAGTTCATATTCCGGGAAGGTTAAACCTGCTAGCAGACTCATTGAGCCGAAGGATGAGTGTTTTACCCACGGAATGGCAACTAAATCAATGTGTGGCGGATCGTCTGTTCGACCATTGAGGGAAACCCAACATCGATTTGTTCGCAACGAAGAAGAATGCGAAGATGACGACGTACGTCTCTCCGATTCCGGATCCAAGCGCTTTCGCAACAGATGCGTTAGCTATCAGCTGGGGGAGAATGTATGCATACGCATTCCCTCCAGCAATCCTGATTCCAAAAATTCTTCAGAAAATCAGACAAGAGGAATGCCAAGTGCTTCTGATCGCCCCGGATTGGCCAAGCCGATCATGGTATACGGATCTGCTGGACCTTCTGGTCTGCAATCCGGTTCCTCTGCCTCTGATGGACGATATTATCTTCCAGGGCAAGGCCCTTCACAACAATCCGTCAATGTTCAGATTGACTGCGTGGATGTTGTCAAGGAATCTAGAATTAAGGAGGGCTTTTCTGAGCAAGCAGCCATGTTTATGGCCAAAGCCAGGAGGGGGTCAACCTCCAGAGCATATAATTATAAAATCAACAGATTTGCAGAATGGTGCTCAAAAAGATGTATTGATCCAATGGATGCATCTATTCAGGTAGTAGCTGATTTCCTCTGTCACCTCTATGATGCCTATAGCCTCAAGCCTAACTCTATTGCTGGTTATAAGTCAGCTTTAATGTCTGTTATTCCTTGCTTGGCTAAGAGGGGAAGTGATGAAGTGAATACATTAAATGTATTAATTAAAGGCATGGGCAATCTAAGACCAAGGAATCCACCGGTGATTCCGTCTTGAAGTTTATCGCTAGTGCTTCAAGTACTAGGTGATAAGCCGTTTGAACCACTTAGTTCCATTTCGATGAAACTATTAACACTGAAGACTGTGTTTTTAATTGCTGCGGCCTCGGCTAGGCGTAGGAGTGAGATTCATGCCTTATCAGCCGAGGATGACCGTTTTGTGGTTTCAGGGGAAGGCCTTAAGCTGCTACCTAGGATTAATTTCTTGGCTAAAAATCAGTCGTTGAAATATCCAGGTCAACCTATTATTTTGCCTGCTTTAACTAGATATGATCCTAATTCTAAAGCATGGTGTCCTGTCCGGGTGCTTCGCCGGTACAAACAACGTACGGCGGAGTGGCGCACCGACCAGTCAGCGTTATGGTTGTCATATATTGAACCCCATGGCAGGGCTTCTAAGGACACCATTTCCAGGTGGATTGTAGAATGCATTCAGTTTTGCCATAAATCCGCCACCGGGAAGCAGGTTGACGTGGCCAAGGCTCACAGTGTCCGCGGCGTAGTGACATCCACTGCCCTATTTAATGGGGTCCCTGTGGATGATATTATGTCGGTGGCTCAGTGGCACTGTGAGTCAAGTTTTACAGACCATTATCTCCGTGACACCTCTAATCCTCTCGCCTTGTCGATTTTGAAAAAATAACTAGGCATATATATTTTTGATGGGGTTTCCTCATTGCTTATATATTTCACAATTAATTTATGGAAACAACCACTAATTTGGGACTGCATCGATCTTCACCAATGGGAAGAGGATGTCAGCAGCCATTTCAACAAGGTCAGTCTTGTGTATGGGTTGTCCATTGTTGATTGTCTTGTCACGTTACCCGTTATTTATATGATGATGGTTTTGTGTATTTATGTGGTTCATTGTTGAGAGTATACGAAAATGGAGCTTTTCGTCTCTGTCCTGTAGTACATGGCACTTGTACGTAGAGAGCGTATAGGACATTGAGGTCATTCGACTCTTCCTCCCAGGAAGGAGGGGGGGGGGGAGCGCATATGACATTCGGTCATCTCTCATACATCGGGGGTGTTATCCGATGGTTAGTCAAATCCTGACTGTTTTTTCATACAGTTTCAGAAGTTTAAGTGCCTTAAACGCAGAAAAGCGTATAGGGATGAGCTGGTCTTTTGACCTCGCCTCCCTCCCGCCGAATTCACTGTCGAATTCTGGCAATATCAAAAGTATTAGGGAGGTAAGTATACTCTTGATGTGAAATAAACGAAATCAAGGATTTCTTTTTTCACGAGAGAGTTGATACTTACCTCCCTAGATACGGACCCGGCCTCTCCACCCCACAGAGGCTCGGTCTTCAGGCTCTTTATAGTTGCATGTGTATCAGCCAATAAATTAGTCAGAGGAAGTGCTAGTCTGCGCATGCGCGGTGGTGGGGCGGGCATCCGCCAGACTACGCTCTGACTCCCTGCCCAGTAGGGGCACCTAACTGTTTTAATCTGAGTGTTTATTGAGTGAAAGCCAATATTTAGCAATATCAAAAGTATTAGGGAGGTAAGTATCAACTCTCTCGTGAAAAAAGAAATCCTTGATTTCGTTTATTTTCAACATTAATTTTTTGCGTTTGGCAAAACATTTCAGCTTATTTTTCAGGATTGGTTAAGCCTATTGCAACTAAACTTGGATACCTTGTTACCTATAATGATAGGATGCAGCATAATAACATTGAGGGCAGAAGGTTAAAGGTAAAGGTAACTGTGACAAACAGGAGACAGGTGAGACATTTAATTCCGCGCAATTCTTGTTTTAATATAGTTTTTTGTGGACGACTCATTTTCAACAATGGATCATCAGATATCAACACAATTTTACAGCAGAGTTATATACTAGGCAGGGGTACTATCTGCATCATTACTAGTTTAAAATCAAACTATCCAGTTTGGTAAAATTGTCCATGTTTGATTCGTTTCACTTGTTTGTTGGTGCCTTACTGAATATTTTTATTACGAACCATGCCAAGTTTGCTTTGGCAATCCACACTATCCATGTCTTTACAGGCACGGGTAAGGTGATAATACCCGTTTTTTGATAGTGCATCATGGTGCCAACTATTTGATCACAAAACTATCCATGAATGAAACAATGGAGGATTCTGGTTTCTCAGTCAATCATATGATGTCATAATCAACCATGTAACCTGTAGGATGATGTTATAACCAATTATGTGATGAATAACGTAGCTAAGTTCATCACGAACGCTTAATTGACGACGGACTACGCGTTGTTGTATGAATTGTATGTCTACTATTTAATAAACATGCTGTTTAATATTTTGAAACCAATTTGACTGGGCGCTGTTACTGCCATACAGCACCCAGTCAAATTAGTTTCAAACTGTTCAACAGCTTACTTGTATAGTTTTCTGGAAATTAATAGTAACCGAGTTCAGGGATGGATCGATCCCAACACGGGCGAAGTGTGGGTGGAGCTTAGTTAAAACTGAATTCTTCCATTGTTCCCGTGTTTAACATAAATAAATGGACCTTTCCAGTTTTAGCTATGCCCTGCCCATCACTAGCTAAGCTCCACCCACACCATACTCATGTTGGGATTGATCGATCTCTGAACTCCCTGATTATCAATTTCCAGAAAACTATACAGGTAAGCTGTTAAATATTTTGATCTTATCTGACTGGGTGCTGTTGCTGCCTATTGCGGCAAAAGCGTCTAGTCAAATTAGTTTCAAAATATTCAATAGAATGTTTATTATATGGTAAAGACCTACAATTTGTATGTGTCGGACTATTAAGCGCTACGGATGGACTATTTCGAATCATTCATGACAGCATGATTATGACATCATCCTGCATGTCATGTAGTTGATTATGACATCATAGGATTGATGGATAAACCTCGAACGGTCCATTGGAAGAGATTGCTGCCTAAGGGAACGATGTCTTACAATTCAATTATGTTCAAAGAATGCAACAGAACATTTCTTACTAACTATCATGTTTCTGTTTTTGTTTTTCGAAAGTTATTTCTGAGCTGTACTGTAGAAGCAATCAAGATAAAACCATGTAATAGAGAAATCCAGTCTGTCAGTCAAATATATTATGCCACAGTCAATTATGTCACACATAGGCTGACATCATAATCAATTACATCACAGGTAGGCTGATGTCACAATCAAATATGCCATGAATGACATATCTAAGTCTGTCAAAAACACTATATATTCCATGTTGTACAAACTGAAAGTCTTTACTATTTAATACACATTCTGTTGAATATTTTGAAACTAATTTGACTGGGAGAGCGCTATTGATTGCTACCATAGGCAGCGACATCAACCAGTGAAATTAATGTCAAAATATTCAACATGTTACCTGTATAGTTTTCTGGAAATTAAGATTCAGGCCGTTCAGGGTTCAATCGATCCGAACATGGGACAAAGAGTGGGCAGAGCTTAGCTAGGAGGGGATGGGTTAGGGTGGGGGGGGGGGGCATAACTAAAACAGGATTCATCCATTAACCCTCTGCAGAGGTCTTCAGAAATGTCAATTTGCAGACCAAGAGAAGAGTATTTTTGAAAATTTACCACTGGAATGACTGGCTCGATAACCTTATGGACATTTTCTATGAACAAATTTAAGTATTAAAGGTTTAAAGTACATTTAACTGTTACACAGCTACTGAGATCCTGACCAGATACAAGAAAATACCTAATACCTATCCTGTTGCAGGCAGCAATGGCTTCCAGTCAAAGTATGCTCAAAATAATCAACAGCCTTTCTGTCTATTTGCCCTTGAATGGAGTTATCTGATATATCACTCGAGTATCTGATATCATAATCAACTGCGTCGCATGTTACCTGACCAACGGACAATCAAAATGATATACCTCTGTCAGGAAAATCGAAAATCTGTCACAGGAGTCTACAAATTGTGTCTTTGATGAAATTTACCACAGCAGCAGCAAGCTGTAGCCGAATGTTTCAAAATATACAGCAGTGTACATGTATATAGTTATGCTGAAATTTAAATTCTGATAATTACGGTTTCAAAATTTCAAAATCTGATTGCAACATGTGTAAAAACTTGTTGGGAAAAAGCTAGAAACGGATTACTTTCTTAACCCTTTAAACCTCATATCAGCCAAAAATGGCTTCTGCAGCGGTCTTGGGACATAGAAAATGTTCATTTGCAGACCAAGAGAAGACTATTTTTGAAAATTTATGACTGGAATGACTGGCTCGATAATCGAGCCAGTCATTCCAGTCATATATTTTCAAAAATATTCTTCTCTTGATCTTGCAAGTTCGAGGTTTATAGGGTTAAGCTATGTGTAATGAGAGTATGCCTGCTCAGAAAGGACTAGAATTTGCAGTGGTAGGTGCCAACAGGTATCGGGGCACGTAAAGGACGCCACAACATTGAATCGCTAGGTGTACTGCGATCAGACTCACAAAGAATGTAATCTAGGACCACTACAGACGAGAAAGAACCAAAAGAACGCTCTCAGTGAACAAGATATAGCGGAGGTTAAAGAAAAACTGATTGTGGATGAAAGATGTTTTCAGTTCTTCAGCTGCAGAACACAGTCACACTCATCATCATCAAAGAGATTTCATCAGTGAAATGGTAATCCCTGACCGGTTTTTTATGGTGAAGATCAGTTACCATAACTGAGTTTTAGGTTACGCTTTTTTTTTTTAATGTTGCCTGATTATTGTCGGGTTTCACTGTTAATAAAAGATCTTTGTCACAAAGATTTTCATTCTTCTTTCTACGGAAATCTGTTATTTTTCCGCTTGAAAATGTGTTAAAGTGCATGTTCACAGCAAAGCGAATTAGGGACTGAATTAGGGACTCGTGTCTATAATTTAATTTCACAACTTAAAAATTATATTAATTTATCCGTAATGAGATCTCCTTATGTTAAGATTTATTTCATTTCATTACAGCTATGCCCATAATTTAAGCCTCTAAGAGTATATGCAATTGTGACAATTTTATTTTCAAACATTTTGCTGTAAATATGCACCTTTACAAGTTAGTGAAATTGTTTTCAAAAAGGCACTGAAGAATGTTGAATGGAGGTATTTGATCTGTCACTCAAGTACCCGATGTCATATTCAATTGATGAATCCAGTTTGTCGATCAATCATGTCATCATAATCAACGACGTTACATGTAGGCTGATGTCATAATCAGTTATGTCCTGAAAAACATGATTTAGTCTGTCTTAAACGCTCAATAGTTCATCAAGTTGTATAAATTGTATATCTTTTTTAATAAACATTCTGTTGAATATTTTGAAACAAATTTTAACGGGGCGCTTTTGCTGCCATATTTCAAAATATTCAACAGCTAACCTGTATAGCTTTCTGGAAATTGAGATTCAGGGAGTGCAGTGATCGATCAATCCCAACATGGGCAAAGCATGGGTGGAGCTTAGCTAGAGATGGGCTGGGCATAGCTAAAACTGGATTCCTCCATTACATCACATGACTGACATTACATCACATGACTGACATCACATCAATCACATGACTGACATTACATCACATGACTGACATTACATTACATCACATGACTGACATTACATCACATCACATGACTGACATTACATTCACAGTGACGTAGTTCCATCATGAAACTACAAAAGGCGGCCATCACGTTTGGAGAATTTACAATGTAATAAATATTCTGTTATATGTTTTGAGTCCTAGTCAAATTTGTTATAAAATATTCAAAATACATGTATTACCTGTATAAATTTGTCACCATCTCTGAGGCCATGAACCGTGGGGACTAGTGCGCCGTTATTGCGCTAAATAGCGTCCCATGGGCTAGTGGTGCGCGATGCTTTACCCATATTTAAGGCCATAAAGTCCCCTGGATAGTTGAGAAAATGTGGACCCGTGGAATGGAATATTCAAGCTGTCATGTCCCGATAACAAGAGTGCAATTTACCCAGCATACAATGGTCATATGCCATATTCGTTTCAAATATCATATTATGCGAGTCTATTGTCTATACTGACTGGAAATTCTTAAGCAAACAAGCGGCACAATAGAGGGATCCATTTCTATTTAAGTTTTGTGCGTGTTGGGATCGATTTACATACTTTGAACCCTGAATTTCGCATCCCATTTTCAAGGTTACTACACAGCTAAGCTGTTGAATATTTTGAAGCTAATTGACTGTCTATGGCAGTAACAGCGCCTGGTCAAATTAAAAAAAAAAATTCAACATAATGTTTATTAACCCTTTCACGACGAAGCCGGCCAAAACCGGCCTCTGTATTGGTCTTGGGGAATGTCCATTTGCAGGCCAAGAAGACTATTTTTGAAAATTTCCCACTGGAATGACTGGCTCGTTAACAGAGCCAGTCATTCCAGTGGGAAATTTTCAAAAATAGTCCTCTTGGCCTGCAAATGGGCATTCAATAAGTAAATATTTAAATTTTTGGAACAAATTTTGTTATTAAAGGTTTGAATTGTAAAGCCATTAAACAGATAAAACATACACACAATTCGTACACCTCATGGCAGACATTCCAAATTTCATGATGGAGTTCAACATAATAGTGAGAATTCACCTTTCCAGAGTATCCATCCATCATCTGACCTCGTATGATGTCATAATCAGCTCAGCGCGTGTATGATGATGTCACAATCATTACGTCAAAGGGTTCCATATAGACCGTCATCAAATTTCAATTACTCCGACACGTATGAATTGTATGTCTTTGTAATTCTTTGCTATTTAATAAACATGCTGTTGAATATTTTGAAACTAATTTGACTGGCCGCTGTTGCTGCCTTATGCAGCAACAGCACCAAGTCAAATTAGTTTCAAAATATTCAACAGCTTATCTGTGTATTTTTTTTTTTTAATTGATTGTCAGGGTGTTTAGAAATCGATCAGTACCAACACGAGCGAGGTGTGGGTGGAGCTTAGCTAGAGATGGGCGGGGCATCACTAAAACCAGAAAGGTCTGTTGATTATGAGGCCAGATACTTGTGTGACAGATCAGATCTCTCCATTTATGCAATGGAGGAATCTAGTTTATCCATCAATCATATAACATCATAATCACCTACATGACATGTAGGCCGATGTCATAATCAATTACGTTATTAATGACTCTATTTAGTCCGTCTTAAATGCTTAATAGTCTGTCAGGTTGTACGAATTGTATGTCTTTGTGATTGCAAAGCCGATAATATTTGAATGCAGAAGAAGTGTCTATTTAATAAACATGCTGTTGAATATTTTGAAACTAATTTGACTGCTCGCTATTGTAACGGCACCCAGGCAAATTAGTTTCAAAATCTTCAACAGTTTACTTGACATGTATACTGTATAGTTTTAGGGAAATTGAAATTCACAGAGTACAGGTCCCAACACGAGCAATAGCTGTTGAGGTGTAAGCACGTAGAGTGGATTCAATGGACCTTTCCATTTTTAGCTATGCCCCGCCCATCTTTAGCTAAGCTCCACCCACACCTCGCTCGTGTTCGGATCGATCGATCTCTGAACTCCCTGACTATCGATCTCAAGAAAACTATACAGGTAAGCTGTTGAATATTTTGAAACTAATTTGACTGGGTGCTGTTGCCTAATTAGTTTCAAAATATTCAACAGAATGTTTCTTAAATAGCAAAGAATTACAAAGACATACAATTCATACGTGTCGGAGTATTTGAGATTTGGTGAAGGTCTATATGGAACCCTTTGTGACGTAATGATTGTGACGTCGTCCTACATGCGCTGAGCAGATTATGACGTCATACGAGGTCAGATGATCGATGGGTACTCTGGAAAGGTGAGTTCAGTAGCTCAACAAGTCATAGCTAACTTACTGAGAGTAGTCCATGTGTATCGATTTCAAGGAAGCGCTAAAAGAAGCTATTGTATTTGACTAGAAGCCATTGCTGTATATGGCAGCAGCACCTTTCAGTCAAATTATTGTCAAAATAACTAGCTGGCAGCCATTTTGAAAAATATTACTCTTAACTCTTTCATGCCTTTAACGCTCATATCAGCCAAAACCATTGGTCTTGGAAACTGTCCAATTGCAGACCAAGTGGACTTTTTTTAGAATTTACCACTGGATAACCCTGAGCCAGTCATTACAATGGTAAATTTTCAAAAATAGTATTCTCTTGGTTTGCAAATATGGATATTTTCTATGAAAAAATTGGCATTTTTAAAAAAAAATTCAATGGTTAAAATGCCCTGCCAGAATGGCCAAGGGAGCTTAGGCCATGGCGACCATCCGTCCATTGTCAGGCCGTCAGTCAGCTTTTGCTTAAAAACGCTACTCATTAACCGCTTGGCGGATTTCAACCTAATTTGCCTGGAAAGACACTATCGGGGTAGGCTTCAGATCTTGTATACAGAATTTTGATTGGTCAATTTTCTTTGCTGCCCATCTTGAATTTTCCGAAAAATGGCGGGAAATTGTTTAAAACACTACTTCTGATTAACTGCTTGGGCAATTTTAACCAGACCTAGCTGGGATGCTAGTACGCTGGTATGTTTAAAAACTTGTATACAGAAGTTTGATTGGTCAATTCTTTCAGCTCCCATCTTGGATTTTCTGAAAATTTAGGGAAATCACTTAAAAGCCTACTCGATAACCACTGGTCCGATTTCAATCAAACTTGGATGGAAGAACCCTGGCATAGTATTCTTCAGAATTTCTATACAGAATTTTGATTGGTCTATTTTTCAGGTGGCCATCTTGAATTTTCCAAAAAATGGCAGGAAATTGTTTAAAACAATACTCCTCATTAACTGCTGGAACAATTTCAACCAGACTTGGCTGGAATGATACTAGGCTGGGAGATACACAGAATTTCGATTGGTTCATTTTTCTGGCAGCCATCTTGGACTTTCTGAAAATTTGGGTAAATCAGTTAAAAGGCTACTACTCCTCATTAACCACTTGAACGACTTCACGCAAGCTCGGCTGGAAGGACCCTAAAGTGGTATGCTTCAGAGCTTGTATACAGAGTTTTGATTGGTCAATTTTTTCGGTGGCCATCTTGAATTTTCCGAAAAATGGCTGAAAATCATCTCATTAACTACTTTGGTGATTTCAGACTGGCTGGAACGAGCATAGGGCGGTAGGCTTCAGAACTTGCATACAGAATTTTGATTGGTCAATATTTTCGGCGACCATTTTGGATTTTGTGAATATTGTGGCAAATCAGTTAAAAGGCTACTAATTAACTGCTTGGCTGATTTCAACCAAACTCAGCTGGAAGAACCCTAGGCTGGCACGCTTCAGAACTTGTATACAGAATTTTGACGGCTTGATTTTGATAGTGGCCATCTTGGATTTTCTGAAAAATGCGAATTCATATAAAATACTACTCCTCATTAATTTCTTGGGCAATTTCAACCAAATTTTCCTGGAAGGATCCTATTGTCGTGACGTCTAGAAATTCTATTTAGAATTTTGATAGATCAATGTTTTGGCAGCAATATCTGATTTTCTGAAAGTTTTCCGGAACCATTTAAAAATCCTTCAATCAATAGCCCGATTTCAACAAAACTTGGGAGGTAGATGCAAATTGGTCCAGGTAAGCGACACAGGCCATTGGGCCTCTTGTTTAAAATTAACCATTGTAATGACTGGCTCAATTAGTGAACCTGTGATTTCAATGATATAATTTTAAAATAGTCATCTTGTCGTGCAAATTGACAAACCACTACAAATGTAAGTTTTGGCCAACTTACCCATTGAATGACGAAATGTGTGAAAAACGTCTGATGTAGACAAATCCAGAATCCTGAGACTTGGAATTACTTGCTCGCTTATCGCACCAGACAATCCAGTGATAAATTGTTAAAACTAGTCTTCTTGGCCTACAAATTCCTCACCACATGCATGTGCCAAATATGATGATTCCACCGTCTTTCATTCCAGAGTTCTGTCTAAGAATATGTATTCCAGTACGCACTTAGTGATCCACTGACCTACATATGTCATCTTTGAACTCAAACTCAAAGCAACCCCGAGTAGTCACAATATGAATGGATGTGCCAAATTTGGCGATTCTACCTACTGGCATCCCAGGAGATATGATTCAGAGAAACAGACAGACAGACAGACTCTGATCGTAATATTCATGTTGACCCTCGGTGTGAGTAATGAGGATACTGCAGAATACATTTAGTATCAGATCTGAGATACATGTGCAGAGAACAAAATAAAATCCATATTTTTATATCTTATCAGTGTCATACCAGAAAGTGACATAGCTATCCTGCATTGATCACGCCAATATTGTAACCCAATATTATATTATGTAATGGACGGATCCAATATGTCACTCAACTATCTGACATCATAATCAATTATGCCACAAAATTCAATGAATTGTATGTCTTTGGTGAATTTACAATCTGTTGAATATTTTGAAACGAATTTGTCTGAGTCATAGGAAGCAACAGCTCTGAGACAAATTAGTTTTAAAATATTCAACAGCTTACGCGAGTGTATAGTTACATTGAAATTTAGATTATGGGATTTTGAGTTCAAATAGATTCAAATGCACATACAAAGTGGGTGGAGCTTAGGTAGAAATGGGCGGAGTATAACTAACGGGGAACACAAACGTTGACGGGTCAAACAAAGCTCACCAAATTATGCTTTTGTATAAAGGCCCTGTGACACTCGCCTGAGCTATTAGCATTTGAACCATTTGCATTTAAATAGACATGATAGGTAATTTCCGGAAAATCCAAGATGAGCACCAAAGAAACTGACCAATCAAAATTATCATTTGATTTCTTGAAGCCTATCCTCATACATTCATTTCCCCCAAGTTTGCTTGAAATAGTCATTGATTTAGTAGTAGCGATTTAAACAATTCTGGAAAATGTTTGGAAAATCCAAGATGGCTGCTGGCAAAAATCGCTAAAGCTGAATTCTCATTAGAAATCTTGAAGTCGGTCACCATAGGATCATTCCACCCAAGTTTCATTGAAATCGGGCCATTGATTAAGGAGTAGCGTTTTAAAGAATTTCTGGAAAATCCAAGATGGCCACAAGTAAAATTGACCAATCAAAATTCTGTTTACAAGTTATGAAGCCGCACATGAGTCCTTCCAGCTAAGTCTGTTTGAAATCGTCCAATCAGTTTATGAGTAGTAGCATTTTAAACAATTTTCCGCCATTTTTTTTGGAAAATTCAAGATGGCCGTCAAAAAGAGTAACCAATCAAAATTCTGTATACATGTTCTCTGAAGCCTAAAACCAATATGGTCCTTCCAGCCAAATTAAGTTGAAATCGGCCAAGCGATTAATGAAGAGTAGCGTTTTGATCATTTGCTGTAAAAGAAATTATAAAATCGAACGTTTTCACCAAAAAATTGACCAATCAAAATTTTGTATACATATGTTCTATACTCATATAGTCCTTGCAGCCAAATTAGGTTGAAATCCACTAAGCAGTTAATGAGCAGTATTTTTTGTTTCCTTAATAGTAAATGTTGCCATGGATTGAAAATCAGTGACGTCATCGCATGAATGATTGTTGTGGTCTCATGAATATTTTGTCGTTGATGATTGATAGCTCACAACTCATTAAAATATGGCCATATTAATGAGATGTAAGAGGATGCAAGGTGAATGTTAAACTAGAACTTAGTGTTAGGAATTGGTACTATTTTTGTGATCAATGATTGGTTTTATATACTAACCGATGATCAATTAATGATTGATCATAACAGGTTCTCATTTTTTTACCCATTTTGAATGCAGTAATTATAGCGTGTTCAAGGAGGCAGCAACAGCTTCCAGTCAAATAAGTTTCAAAATATTCAACATGTTACTGGTATGGTTGCTTTGAAATTAACATACTATTTCAGTGCTGAAAGAATTAATGTCTTAGACTAAGGAGTAATACTATATTGTTGTAATAATTAAATATACCAGTAAATTCTTTTCTAAAAAGTATTCGTTTTCTAGCTTGGCCCGTAATCATATATTAATAAAGTCAATTTATAAATAGCCAAAATCGATTTCTGAAATCATGATCGATCGATTGGTTGAACATGCAAATCAATCAATCATCAATCAAATCGATTAATCGGAACAACACTACTAGAATTTGTATCGGAGCTGGCATGTTCCACTTAGTAGCTGTATTAGACATCAGTTTCTTCTAGTTTGAAAACAAGCATGGCTGTACTATTATGATAATGTCTATTATCGAAAGACTAGCTCAAAATAAGTAACAAAGATTAACTCTCCAGGATCCTGCTCAGCCTGTGTCCGGGAATTACCATACGCGCCAGGTACGGAGTCAATTCCAGAGTACAGACAGATTCGTGTTATGTTTGCATAGTAAAACAGCTCGGCCTCACCTCAGCGGGGTGGACTGAGGTGGGCCATAGTACATCTGGTAAGTATTAATAATTCTCGTAGAAACAAAAGCGATGCTTTTTTTATTCTACTTCGAATAATACTTACCAGTTGGCTTGCACGATTTTTCGATTTGATCGTGAAGTTTGATTTATTTTTAAAATCGTGATTTTTACGATGTAATTGAGGAAAATCGTCAAAAATTTCATGTTTGTTTAGAATCTGAAGGGTATACTTTTCCGTCGCATTTTAGCAGTACATGAGTACAATTATAATCGATTCATGCCTGTGTTCATTGTGTTTATATCCCTCACAACACAAAGCGCTACGATAAACAAGCTAACAATAGTGAGGTAACAACTTTGTCATTGAGAAAACCAACTAGTTACTCCGTCGAATCGCCATATAATTTTCTTTCTTTCGCTGCAGACCCTGAGTCTGTTGTGAAATACCAAGTATATACTTAGTTGCAGAGTGTTTGTCAATAATCAGTGAACAAGGTCAGGACGGTGGTGTAATAATTGTTCCCTTTTGATTCGGTTGTCATGTCTAATTAAAGAAAATAAAGCAACAGCATCCCAGATTGTTGTATTTTGACCTGTTCATTACTCTTAAATGCAAATCGTACATTCTGAAAGCAACTATAAAATGCACTATCGGACGAGTTTATGCTGTCACTGTCGTAGCTACTCAATGCTACCGTCCTATGTATGTTGATCGCCAAGGGTACTAATATTAGTGTCTTGGCCGTACTCGGGTAATGACCTAAACTCTGCCTACAAAACGGAAGATGATACATTACGTGATTTATAGTTTTTCTCGAGGACATTTTGTCAAATTTTGATGAAATAAATGATGTTTATTAAATTATACACAATATTTAGGTGGTCCAAATTATTAATTTCACTCTCGCGATGATGGCTATACGGTTAAGCATAAACATAGGATGGTAAGAATTTGTCGCATGAAATTGCCTTCTTATTTCGCGCTATTTTTTTTACCAATTACCGTACTTTCGGGTGTATATTGCGCCCTAATAGATAACACGCAGGGCAAAATTTGACAAAATATGAGCCAAAAAAGCTTTATACAGGTGTATAACACGCAGTCATAGTTCAGACAGATTGCAAAACATTTTTCTGACGAACAAAAATTGGTCCTGTAAAACACTCATTAGTAACCGCAGCTTCTAATAGGAAAAAGGCTGTAAATTCTTTAAATCCAACCCTCTGAAAAAGGGTGGCGACTTCTATTAGGTATATTTCAAGAAAAAATTGAAAAAAATGATACAAAAAATAACATGAAATTAGAACATTTAAAAATTTTCACGCTAGAAATTCTTACCATCTTACGGCTATGCTTGATGTATACCTTATATCCATCATCGCGGGAGTGAAATTATTAATTGGGACCGCCTAAATATTGCATATATTTTAATAAACATTGTTTATTTCATCAAAATTAATCCAAAGTTTGACATAAAATGGCGTCATGAAAAAATAGAAATCACATGATGTATTAGGCTATAGGACGAGTTTAGGTTGTTACCCGAGTAGCGCAGAGGCTAATAGTAGTACCCGGTTAAAGACCTGCGCAATCCACAAATAGGAGGGGAGCTTTGAGTAGCTACAAGAATGATGGCATAAACTCGTCCTATAGCTGATTAATACGATGATTAATACTCAGTAGAATGTAATGTAACCAGATCGGCCAGAACAAAATCGCCCAAGTGAACAAAAATTTTGCCAGTAAATATATTGCTGAATACATTTGCTGATTATGTAATAGTCAATTTATTGCTCAAATTGTTTTAAAAACATTATGTGTAAATATTTATTATTAATTTGCGATATTGGCATTTGCGACGTTGCAAAATCTGTTTTTATCTAGTCCAAATAAAGTTCAGTGGAATGCCCCCAATCACAACAGCTTTAATTTGATCATCCAACTTAAGAAGGGATCTAACCTCATTTTATTTTACGTTGTTTTGGGTCATCTTATGTTGGTTTACGATAATACGTGTACAATGACTTGTCAGTTTGAGATTTATTTCACCATTTAAGAGTCATAAACATACGTTTCACAAATATTACATAGAATACAATTGTTACACACAACGTAGCCCACAATATTGGTTATTGCAATACGGCAGGCAAGAGGAAATAGTGGTTTCCCTTTGATATATCACATTTTTTGGCTTAATTGTACATCAGGGCGGCCGTTCTGACCCAAAAAGGTGATAAAAGTTTATACTAATGCATAATACGCACCTCCCCCCCCCCCCCCCTTCTGGCCTGGAGAAAAATGAGCAAAAAACTGCAATATAGACCCGAAAGTACGCTACCATTTATTGCAACATTTTCTAGATATTCCAAGTCACAGTTTTCGTGACTTGTCACGTTACACCGGTTTACTTTTGGGAATTTGGCCCTACGATTTAATCAAAAATCTCGATTTCTTTTTTACATTGTTTCAAAGCAAAAATCGCGTAAGCCTACTTACCAGATGTACTATTATGATAATACTGAATTTCGACAGCCAGGCATTCCGGTGGGCAGAGGTGAGGCTCAAACAGCTCTCATCTACCAACCAAAAGATTTGTGAGGAGACTGAGAACCTCACTGACCGCTTGGGTTCTGCCATTTGACTCATAAAATGCAAAAGCATTTAAGGTCTAAACTGCGCTCTCCCCCCCCCCCCCCCATTTGTCCGCACAAATATGACGGCTGTCAAGCACCACCCGGACCTGTGTCAGTTCTACATCTCGGCTACAGCAGTCCCGGGTAGTGTAAAGAAGCTACTACTTCTAAGTTTCAGAAAACACTATCAAGATTCTGACATGAGTTTCCAACTGGAATGTGGCTTAATTCTGATATTGACAATAAGTATACACTTGAATCAGACAATCCACAAGCAGTCTATTTCGACTGCAAGTGAAAAACATGGATTAGGCACTTAAACTAGAAACACTCGCCACTTTTCCAGTGTTGTTCTGTGATCTCAGATGCTTGCCTATTTGGTGTAGATCTGCCAGCCATTGATTTTCCTGTGCCAGGGGTCGTAGGAGTCCTTGTGATGTCTAGTGCTAGAGGTCCTTGTTGTGGCTTAATTTAGATTGAGTAAGTTTGCGGCAGCAACTGGATTGGGCACGCTTGCTATATCATGAAGGTAGAAATCGGTGAATGACGACTCGGCATGCCATTGTGCTACAGACATCACCTCCTCTAATGAGACACCCTTATAAAGGGCTGATGCTGCTGCTAGTGTTCGTACTTGATGGTCATTCGCACGATCAATCTGCTTGGCCGTAGCTAGTTTATGTATCATTTGAATAGCATTGACTATCCAACGCGAAATAGTATCTTTCGAGGCACGAAGACAGAGCCAAGGTGACTTTGGATCGTCCCTCCACTCCTGAGTATGAGTCTTGTACATTTTCAGACGTCGGACTGGACACCAAGCAGGGTCGTGTCTGATCAAGCCTGGATATTTAAGTGACTGATTCTTTGCCAAAAAAGCAAAGGCGTGGTAGTAGCCGTAAGGACAAAATGGTCTTGTTCGTCTGAAAGTGCATGAATTTCACTTCTCCTTGCCGCTGCTGCTGCAACCAAGAAAACTGACTTACGTGTTAACCATTTAATATCTATAAATCTAATAGGTTCAAAGGGAGCATGCCCTAATACCTGAAGAACAAGAGATAAATTCCATGCAGAAATAGGAATAGGCTGTCGAGGTTGCAGATTGCTCATTCTTTTAATAACTTCAATAGTGTCATTCTCTGCTCCTGCATTGGCCAGGCTTGGAACGACGTATATGCTGCTAGGGTTGAAGGTACAAGTTTGTCAACCTGGTATAAATGACAGATAAAATGTGCTACGTGTTGAACAGTTGCAGAAAAGGGATTAATACCTCTTCGCTTGCACCACTGCAAACTTGTTCATTCTACAATTATGTTCTAGTGGTTGACCCCCCCCCCCCCCCCCCTTCTGGCTGAAGCGACAAATTTCACTGCTTGGTCAGAAAAGCCACACAATTGCTCGCTGCTTGACAACATCCATGCAGTCAATTTGAACATATCCAGTCTGTCGTGGCAATACAGACGACCCTTCTGGGATATTAAATCCCATCTGACTGGAAGAAGCACCGGATTGCAGACCAGAAGGTCCAAAAGATCCGTAAACCATGATCAGCCCAGACAATGAGGAGTGATCAGTAGTACTTGGCCTGTACCTTCTCTTATCCTTTCCAGATCTTTTGGAATTAGAATTGTTGGAGTAAGTATGCTTACGCAAACATCCCTTTCCAACTGATTGCCAGTGCATCTACTGCTAATGCTAACGGGTCTGGGATCGGAGACACGTAAGTGACCATCTTTGCGTTCCCTTTCATCGCAAATAGATCCACGTTTGGCTTGCCCCAATGATTGAAGAGGACTTCTGCTACTGATTGGTTGAGCTGCCATTCCGTCGGACGAAACAAACATCCTTCGACTGAGCGCATCCTAACCCGAAGAATGACATTCTTCTCTTGGCAGTTGGCATCACAAGAGAAGTTTCCAAATCATCATGCACAACTCTTGTCTCGTCCCGCCTTGGCGGTTTAAATAAGACACCACTGTTGAGTTGTCCGTTATTATTAGGACTACATTATCTCGGATTCTGTCCTCAAACATTCGGAGTGCTAATGCCACCACTAATAGTTCTAAGACATTTATATGTTTCTGCGCATTTGTTCGATCTCATTCGCCCGACACTGACAGATTATCTAGTACCGCTCTCCACATTCTGTTGCAGACTCGTCCGTGAAGATTGACATCTGCGGCTGAGGAGGCTGTAGTGGAACACCTCGCAGGAGATTCTGTTCTGATAGCCACCATCGAAGGTGATATATCAATTGTTCTTTCACTGGAATCCTCAGAGATAACGGATCTGTCATCTGAGAACAGAATGACAGGTACATCTGAATCGGCATGCATCTAAGGCACAACCTTCTCCAATGACACTAGCAAAACCCAGTATCTTAAGAAATTGATGCGCCGTCAAAAAGGCTCCTAGAGAAATGTACCCTTGACTCTGCTTTCCGCCAGAAAAGCCATATTGTTTCTGAGATTGAACAGTATTCCCAGGTAAATAAATTCCTGAGATGGGTCTGATCTCTCTAGATTGACATTCCAACCTAGCTCCTTTAATAAAGCTAGGACAATTTTCAGATTGTTGCCTTCAGCAGCCGGTCGTCTATGTAAGTATGAACAGCTATGTTTCTCCTGCAAAGCTATGTAGTCATGGCAAGGACGACCTTGCTGAAGACCCTGGGGCTGTCATCAAACCGAACATTATAGCATTGAATTCCCAGACCTTGTTCTGGAATGCGAAGCGCAGGTATTTCTGAAAAGGAATTGACATTGGAATATGAAAATAAGCATCTTTCACCTCTATTGACACCGCCCACATGCCCTTCGTCAGGCCTGTCATTACATTTGCCACCGTTTCCATCTGAAACCTGGGCGACAGAATGAATTTGTTCAACGGCTTGAGGTTGAGGATCGGTCTCCCCAATCCGGTGTGTTTCGGTATGAGGAACATCATCAAATGGAAGCCCTGAGAGGCTTGGTCGCGGACTAAATGTATCGCATTCTTCCGTAGAAGACTTTCGATTTCTAAGCGAATGACCTCTAAATGATCGGTCTCCCTTGGAGTGAGAGTCCATACTGGAGTCGTAGTTAACGGAACTGAAGTTTCTTGGATGAGCTAATCCAGTTTGTATCCGTTTCTTAACCAATGACAGACTAAAGAGTCTAGCACGACCTGTTCCCATTTGCTTGAGACCAGATGAGGTCTGCCTCCGATGATAGGAATCTCCGGGAGCCGCTTTGGGCACTACCCCACCCTCCGCTGTGCAGGTCAACATCCCCTGCAAGACAGTCGCCCGTGACGCATCTTCAATGAGCGAAGCTCATTAAATGCATCCTTGTTGGCTGCAGACACTAGAAGCCGAGAACAGCGCTTCGTTTTGCCCACCAATGGCCTATTAAGCAAGGAACTCGTGCATATTGGTGATAGGCCAGCTCTAGAATGTGGACCCTGCTTCTGATGCCCTTGGAGGGGGGGGGGGGGCCTTAGGCAATGAAAACTCTGGCTGTACAAGTCTGTAAGCCACGACTTCAAGCATGTCTGAAGACTGAGAATCAAGGGGAAGCATTGACATGGCAGAAGAGCCACTAGACAGAGTGCTAGCCGCACGCTCTGACATCCGCTCCATCGCCGGATCGCGCTGAAGTCCCTGTTTCGATGCCAACCCGAGACGGTTAGACATTCATGTCAGGACCTGCACCCACTCACCTTTCTGAGCAGAACAAAGACTCATCCATTAATGGACTACCGTTTTCGTCCTCCTCACCCTTGGATGAGGCTGCTCCCAACGATCCCAGCTGAGAGCCTAGCAACCGGCTTCCAATTCGAAGCGTGTCTACGGCTCGGCTGCTGGTGACCGTCTCAATGTCTAGGGAATCCACCGACATTGATTCATCATCGCGATGCGAGCCCGACGGGAGCCTACACAATAGCTGCTGGCATGACAGAATGAACGGCTCACATGGGTGCCGCCATTACCGCACTCTCCCCCGGGACCCAACCCTTGAACGGGCAAGACTGGCATTGGAATATCATCCAACAGCAACAGTCCTCTTCCGCTGTAGGCTCATAAGTCATAGCGACAGAGGGGCGGGTGCCATCTCCTCCACAGGCTGGACAGGGCCACCGAGAGGTAGCCCTGCATCCTGCCGCATGAAGGGAGATCCAGTGGACAACTGGAATGACTCAAACATCGCCTTGAACTGGGCTGCCTATACACCCAGTGCAGAATCCATGCGTGTGTTGAGTCTCTCCTCAATGACCTGCAAGGCCGCCACATAAGCTTTGGACACCCGATCCTTCATGATACATTCCAAATGTGCATGCCTATCTCTGTCAAACTCTGCCACCAAATCCGAAGACCACCTATCATCACACGAGGCTCCTACTTTGCACTTAGCACAGGCGACGCAGTGATGGCCGGCGAATTTCTGCTTCATAAAGCGACTACACTTGCTGCATAGGGTGTCAGGCAAGAATGTCACATAAGCATAACCGCTGATAACTACAAACACCATCGACAAATCAAGCGAGAGCTAACAATGGCTAAGATTGAGTGAAGAGAGAAACGCTAACCATAACTAACTCTACTATGGGCGCCGCCATCTTGAAAGGAACCGAGTCGCCAGAGAAACTAACCGAGTACCCGAAAAGTGTTAACAAGAAAGTGTGTAATAATAATGATGATTGAATTAAAACTGTGCCAATTTAAGGAAAATTCAAACAGTCATTACCGCACGAATGTATAAATTCTAGATGGACACAACCTGCGCCCGAGTCAAATTTCCTCTTCCCTCCATGGAACCACAAATCTAGTTAGATAATAACGCTTGAAAACGAAATTATAACTCGAATTAAGCAGAGCAAATTAACACGATGTTTATGTTTTCCACAAAATAGATGAATCTGTCTGTACTTGGGAATTGACTCGGTACCTGGCGCTTATGGTAATTTCTGCACACAGGCTGAGCAGGATCCTGGAGAGTTAATCTTTGTTAGTTATTTTGAGCTAGTCTTTCGATAATAGACATTATCATAATAGTACATCTGGTAAGTATTATTCGAAGTAGAAAACTGAGTCCATGTGGTTGACAAATCACGTGATGTCATACCGTGAATTTGATGGCAAGTCAAAATTCATGACTTTAATCAAATTTAAACAGTGATAGTTTGTGAAAATCTGTTAACTTCTTGTTAATTGTTGTTTAATGGTTTTATACTATTAAACTTAGTTAGCAGATGCACAGATAACATACTCCTAGGCATACTTGGACAGGAGTATAAGGCCAAGTAATCTAAAGGTCTTGGAACAAGATTTCAGAGTTAGCTCCCTTGGCACTGTGCGTAATAGCCAACTCATTCATGCAAAAGCAGCAAAATAATAGCAAGGACATCTAACTAACATTCCAATCCAGTGACAGCTAGTAGCAGTCATCACCCCTATATGGGAACATGTATGCAGACCATCACCCGATAGAAACCACATGATCAGGTCAGCCAATCAACAATGTTATAGATTTAATTTACAATTAGGGTCAATTCTTGCTAAGCATGCTTGGTGGCTACAGGTTAGCAGTTAGGCAATTAGTTAGGCAGTTAAGCAATAGTGGAATACAACGGTCAGATCTGGATATTTATTAAATTCCGGACATGTAAGCTTAGCCACCGCCTCCACCTATATTCATGTAACATATAATATGAAGAGCATTCTTAAAACTCATAACTTGTATGATTTATTTATTAAGCAAACTAATATACGAGGGTGTAGCTAATATCTATGCTGTGCTTTAGGCATGTCGGGTGGCTAATACAGCAGGCTGCGACACGCTATCAACAGGTTCGAAGGCTGGAACTCCTGTGGCCGGTTAACTTGTACTGATGTCATCCGGGGGGGGGGGGGAGAATTTGAACAAGTGACTAAGTTAATGACTGGCAATATCTCCAGCAGTTTACAGCATGACTAATATGAACTTAGGATGATTATATGCACTATTGCACATAGCATAAAATGAATGGGCCGTGTCCTCCAAAAAGTGTCACTCACTAAACATTCTTATTAATATCAGTATTATATTGTATGGTTGCAACTGCTGGTATGCAAATTCTTATGCTCGGACATGTCAGACTCATTCACTGTCATGACTAAGGCGAGCTACTGCAATACCGTAAATCCTCAGCATTAAACAAGCAAGGCAACAGGATTTACAAATATTCAAATGTCAGCCAGCATCATGACAGTGAGTGAGTTTGGGTTGCTAAGGTAACCAGAAACATAAAAGCAGCTACAGATTCTTGTCTTTCGCCAAATAAAATTTGGAAATGTTTGCATGTGTTCGTGTTATCTGTGCATATGTTAATTTATAAAATAAAATAAAAGCTAGTTTATTTTTGGCAACTTTTATTGAAATCTAATTCTCATTTATGATCACCTTTAACTGCATTAAAACTGTGCAGAGTAATAGATATATATCTGAGGTATACAATATCAGAATATATTGCATAGATTACAGCCAGAATGATTGAAAATAAAATTGTTAAAATTGCATACTTTTATAAGCTTAAATTATGTGCCTATGTGTAATGAAATGAGATAAATCTTAACCTATGATGATTCCATTCCATGTTAATTAATATAATTTTTTCAGTTGCGAAATTGAAATAGAGGCCTGTGCCTCTATTTCAATTTTGCAACCTAAAAGATTATATTAATTTATATGGAATGGAATCATCATAGGTTAAGATTTATCTCATTTCATTACATATAGGCTCACAGTTTAAGCCTCAAAAAGTGTATAATTTAAACAATTTTATTTACAGAAATCTTACTGTGAATATACACCTTTAATTATTATGCATTATTATAACATCACTACTACTTAACGAATAATAAATATATATTTCATTTGTATATAATATCTAAGTAAAAGACAGTAACAACAATACTCTCCAGCATTTTGCCCATTAGGACAGGTAAAAAAATCCCAACTCTCACTTTTTTCATAATTATCCCTCGTGCATCTCTCTGTCCATCAATTTGTTCGTCATCCATTGTCAAAGTGATCAACAACCACATCCTATAGCATTTTGGTGGCTGGAATGGCAGTCATTAGGATGGGCCAAAAAATCTCAAACCTCATCTGTCTGACCATCCATCGACTCGGTTCATTTCAAGATGGATGCCCCCCCACCCATAGCCAAGATGACGGCGTCCATTGTAGCGTTTGTTATGGTTAGTGTTTCTGTCTTCTCAATCTTAGCCATTGTTAGCTCTCGCTGGATTGTCAAGGGTGTTTGTAGTTATCGGCGGTTATATTTATTCTTAGATTATTCAGTTTTCGTTGATATCTAAGTGAATTATTTAGTAGAAGAAACGTACTAAATTTTGTAAATCCTGCTCTGCTTGATTAACGCTAATTTAAGAGAAACGTAATGTTTTTAAAAATTAATCTTTTATTATAATCAAGCTGTTGTACTGTGTGCTTGTCATCATTATCATGTTCAGTATTTTAATCCTAAATTAGTGTTTGCAGAAGCCGAAAGGGCAGGCGAAGTCCTCGCCCGACACCCTATGCAGCAAGTGTAGCCGCTTTATGAAACAGAAATTCACCAGCCATCACTGAGTCGCCTGTGTAAAGTAGGAGTGCCGTGTGATGTTTGTGCTGGGTGGTCTTCAGATTTGGTGGCAGAGTTTGAGTGATAGGCGTGGGCATTTGGAACATATCGTGAAGGATCAGGCATCCAAAGCTGATGTCACGTCCTTGCAGGTCATGAAGGAGAGACTCAACACATGCATGGATCCTGTACTGGGTGTCCACTTGATGTGGCAGGATGCATGGATACCCGCTCAGCTGTCCAGCCTACCTACAGCGGCAGTGGAAGAACTGTTTGGTGGAATTCAATCAAATTTTTTATGTTAACACTAGGCTCTGCCCCAGGGTGGGCGAGGCGGAGGAGGTGAATGTAAAAACTGGTGGAATTCAACCGAATTTGGTATATGAGATTTACTCATACGATTGTAGATTGCAAGAGGATATTTACATTAGGCTCAGACCTTAATGCACACTGTGTACGTGGCAAGGATAAGCAACCCTTTAACCCTTGAATTTGTTCAAGAAAATTTAAATTTTCTCATTAAAAATGTCCAATTGCAGACCAGAAGACAATTTTTGAAAATTGACCACTGGAATGACTCGGTCAGTTATCGAACCAGTCATTCAAGTGCTAAATTTTCAAAAATAGTCTTCTCTTGGTCTGCAAATGGACATTTCTCAAGACCACTGCAGAAGCCATTTTTGGCTGATATGAGTGTTAGATGGTTAAGACACCACCTGCCTCTAGTGATCACCTCCTTAGTACTCATGTATATATATCAGGGCTCCCGAAACTACTGTATTGTCTAGACATGTCCTGGAAACATTCTCAATGTCCGATAGCGTATAAGATCAGCTGGACATCATATGTCTTTGCGATTGCGCAGAGCAAAATGTCTATTTACAGTTGGAAATATCATAGAAATCATGATACTTCCTTGTATAAACCGACTCCTATCAACAACAAAATTTTATCAAATGGGTAACTATTAAGCGGATCGGATAGAATGCATAATACCCCACCACGTCGTCAAAGGTCAAAATTTATATATATATATATATATATATATATATATATATATATATATATATATAAATTTTGACCAGCTGAACATCAGGTTGGGGGGGGAGGGGTTTGACGACGTGGCGGGGGTGCGGGGTACTATGCATTCTATCCGATCCACTTATATATATATAAGTAAGTTAAATAACTAGCACAGTTACAAAATAAAATTGACGAGATAATGACATACTAATTAATGACATCAACGATGAGATTCAGATAAGTCTAGGGAACATTGAGGATTACGTTATTACTTTGAGAAACACCCACATTAGGCCATCGTCAAATTATTGTTAGCTCAACTGGCCTCATGTCGTGGCGACCGTCCGTCGTGTCCGTCATCCGTCCATCAACTTTTACTTTAAAACGACTTCTCAAGAACCACTGGGCCGATTTCAATTATAATTGGCAGGAAGCATCCCTACGGTATAGATTCAAATTTGTTCAAATGAAGCTGATCGTCCAAAATCCAAGATGGCCGCCGGCCAAAATAGCCGATTTTTAGAAACACTAAAAAATCTTCTCCGAAACCACTGGAGGAATTGATTAAAAACTCATAACACATCATCTATTGCAACAGTAGACCCAAGTTTGTTCAAGGCAACCTGATTGGCCTATTTGCCTGGCGGCCATCTTGGATCACCTACTTTTCGCGAAAACAACTTCTACCGAACCGCTGAAGGGATAGGTCTGAAATTTGGTAAATATGCTTAGGGACCAAGGTCCATTCAAGTTTGTTCAAGGGAAGTTTGTACGTTAAAAAACATGGCCGCCATCAACCAATCAAAATTTAGCGTTTGTTGGTCATATTGGCTTTTTTGTATTTGATGTATTTTGATGGCGAAAATTGCTTTATATATGCTTATCAGTGTGGCGAGTTCAAATATGACACTTTCGAGACTATCAGATAAACGGTTTGGCTGCTATCTTGGTTTGTTTTCCCGCCATAGGCTCCCATAGTAAAGCAATGGGCCCATAGTAAAGCAATGGGGAATTCTTTAAACGACTTCTTCTCAAGAACCACTGGGCCAATTTCAATTATATTTTGGAGGAAGCATTCATAGGGCATAGAGATCTAAGTTTGTTCAAACGAAGCAGATCGGTCAAAATCCAAGATGGCCGTTGGCCAAAATGGCTGAATTTTAGAAACACTTTAAAAAATCTTCTCCGAAACCGCTGGAGGAATTGATTCAAACCTCATAACACATCATCTGTGGCAGCAGTAGACCCAAGTTTGTTCAAGGCAACCTGATTGGCCAATTTGCTTGGCAGTCATCTTGGATGACCTAGTTTTCGCGAAAATGACTTCTCCCAAACCGCTGAAGGGATAGAGCTGAAATTTGTAAATATGCTTAGGGACCAAGCGCCTTTCAAGTTTGTTCAAGGGAAGTTTGTTCATTAAAAAACATGGCCACCATCAACCAATCAAAAGTCAGTGTTTCTAGGTCATATTGGCTTTTTTTTATTTGATGTATTTTGATGCCGAAAATTGCTTTATATATGCTTATTAATGTGGCGAGTTCAAATATGCCACTTTCCAGATTGTCGGATAAACGCTTTGGCTGTCATCTTGGTTTGTTTTCCCGCCAAAGGCTCCCATAGTAAAGCAATGGGCCCATAGTAAAGCAATGGGGAATTCTTTAAACGACTTCTTCTCAAGAACCACTGGGCCGATTTCGATTATATTTGGGAGGAAGCATTCATAGGGCATAGAGCTCTAAGTTTGTTCAAATGAACCCGATCAGCCAATTTGTCCGGTGGCCATCTTGGATTTAGGCTGATTTTAGGAAATGTCTTTAAAAATCTTCTCCGAAACGGTTTGGGGATTGATGCAAACCTCATGAAATATGATTTATGGCAAGGGAACTTGGTTGGTCAAATGGTTTGGCGGCCATCTTGGTTGACCTAGTTTTAACGAAAATGACTTCTCCAGAACCGCTGAAGGGATCGGGCCGAAATTTGGCAGATATGATTAGGGACTAAGGGCCAGTAAAGTTTGCTCAAGAGAAGTTGATCAGTCAAAAAACATGGCCACCATGGGCCAATCAAAATATAGCATGTTTGGCGGCCATATTGGATTTTTTTATTTGATGGATTTTGAGGCCGAAATTGGTTATATATAGGTTTTTGGGTATTCTGATCTCAAATTTACAATTTTCTAAACTATTGGATAAATGGTTTGGCGGCCATCTTGGATCATTTTCCCCCCCAAAGCTCCCATACTAAAGCTACTCGAGAACTACGGGGCCGATTTCAATTATATTTGACATGAAGCATCCTTAAGGCATAGAGATTCAAGTTTGTTCAAACAAACACGATCGGCCAATTTGGCCGGCGACCATCTTGGATTTCGGCCGATTTTTAGAAATGTTTTTAAAAATCTCCTCCCAAACCATTTGAGGGATCGATTCAAAACTCACGAAATATGATCTAGGGTAAGCGCTGAATCAAGTTTGTTCAAGGGAACTTGATTGACCAAATGGTTCAGCGGCCATCTTGGATGACCTAGTTTTCACAAAAACGACTTCTTCCACAGAACCGCTGAAGCGATCAGGCCAAGATTTTGACATATAATTAGGTTCTAAGGGCGATTAATGTTTGTTCAAAAGAAGTTGATTCGTCTAAAAACATGGCCGCGGTGGACCAATCAAAATATAGTGTGTTTGGCAGCCATATTGGATTTTTTTATTTGATGGATTTTGAGGCCGAAATTCGTTTTATATAGGTTTTTGGGTATTCTCATCTCAAATCTGCAATTTTCGAAACTGTCGGATAAATGGTTTGGCAGCCATCTTGGACCATTTTCCCGCCAAAAGTTCCCATACTAAAGCAATGGGAAATTTAAAATGTCTTCTCGAGAACTGCTGGGCCGATTTGAATTATATTTGGCAGGAAGCATCCTTATGGCATAGAGATTTCATTTTGTTCAAACGAAGCCGATCGGCCAATTTGGCCAGTGGCCATCTTGGATTTCGGCCGATTTTTAGAAATATCTTACAAAATCTCATTCTCCGAAACGGCTTGGGGAATCGATTCAAAACTTATGAAACCTCATCTAGGCAAAGAGGTAAGCCAAGCTTGTTTAAGACGACTTGATTGACCGAATGGTTCGGCAGCCATCTTGGATGACCTAGTTTTCCCGAAAATGACTTCTCCAGAACCGTTGAATGGATCAGGCCAAAATTTGGGAGATATGATTAGGGACTAAGGGCCATTAAAGTTCGTTCGAGGGAAGTTGCTCCATAAAAAAACATGGCCGCCATGGGCCAATCAAAATGTAGCGTTTGGCGGACATATTGGATTTTTTTTATTTGATGGATTTTGAGGCCAAAATTTGTTCTATATATGTTTTTGGGTATTCTGAGCTCAAATTTGCAATTTTCGAAACTGTCGGATAAACGCTTTGGTGGCCATCTTGGATAATTTTCTCGTCAAAAGCCCCCTACCTTCTTGAGAACTGCCAGGCCAATGTCAATTATATATGGCAGGAAACATCCTTAGGGCATAAGGATCCAAGTTTGTTCAAATGAACCCGATCGTCCAATTTGCCCAACGGCCATTTTGGATTTCGACCGATTTCAGGAAATGTCTTTAAACATCTCCGAAACCACTTGGGGAATCTTCATCTAGGCCAAGAGGTAAGCCAAGTTTGTTCAAGAGGACTTGATTGACCAAATGGTTCGTCGACCATCTTGGATGACCTGGTTTTCACGAAAATGACTCCATCAGAACCGCTGAAGGGATCGGGCCGAAATTTGGGCCATTAAAATTTGTTCAAAGGAAGTTGATCCATCAAAAAAACATGGGCGCCGTGGGGTAATCAAAATGTAGTGTGTTTGGCGGCCATATTGCGCTTGCAAAAATGTCCACAAACTCATTTAAAAGACTGCTAAACCACCCACCAACAATTTTGACAAAAATTAATGGTGCTCCAGGTGAGCGAAACAGGCCCCTTGGGCCTCTTGTTCCTTTGAGTTTCAAAAGGTGATACTTTTTACGGCTAACTTTATTATTTGTCGACAAGTATTCACAGATAAATACACTTCATCACGTGCTGGACTATGGAAGTCATTGAACTTTAAAATGTCAAATAAGTACAAACACTGAAAAGGTGGTACCCTAAAACCTTTAATACACAAGCCCGCCAAAACCGGTCTCTGCAGCGGTCTTGGGTAATGTCCATTTGCAGGTCAAGAGAACACTAACCGAGTCAGTCATTCCAGTGCTAAAATTTTCAAAACTGATCGTCATTTGGCTTGCAAATGGGGCATTGTCTAAGGCAATCTCTTGGTTTTATTAAACAATCTGGACCATTATCGGGTAAACGACCTGAATACAGTCTTTTGAGTAAGTTTTCACCACAAATAATGACCATCACATGGGCCCAAAATCACGCGGTCTGTCGACCAGGTATATAGAATGTATCTCATTTTGCATAAGAAGTACTAAAGATCATGTGATATAAATCTTTCGTCAACAAACTTGGAAACTCCGTTTAATGTCTACATTCGGAAATTCAGAACGCCACTTGTCGACATGTTCTATAAAAATATCGGCACAGAAAGAAACATCTAAGAATCTCAGTCTCTGACACCGTTCAAGTAACCTGGTCAAAAAACAAAAATAATAGATTATCAATGTAATGTTATCACACTATCTAATCCTCAATGGTAGTGAGATGAAATGTAGAATTGGAAAAATTCAGCTTTCTAACGACCTAACTTCGGGCAGAGCTTCAAATTAACCAGAGAATGGCACGGATAGTCATGGAATCTGATATTTTAAAATCAAGGCCTGGAAATCGTTAAGAATCAGTAATTTTTCTCATAAGTCATGAAAAGGTCATGGAATAGTAAACATTGAAACCTTGGTTGACCTAGTTTTAGCGAAAATGACTTCTCCAGAACCGCTGAAGGGATCGGGCCGAAATTTGGCAGGTCTATATGATTAGGGCCTAAGGGCCAGTAAACTTTGTTCAAGAAAAGTTGATCCGTCAAAAAACATGGCCACCGTGGGCCAATCAAAATATAGCATGTTTGGCGGCCATATTGGATTTTTTTTTATTTGATGGATTTTGAAGCCGAAATTGGTTTTATATAGGTTTTAGGGTATTCTGATCTCAAATTTACAATTTTCTAAACTATCGGATAAACGGTTTGGCGGCCATCTTGGATCATTTCCCCTCCCCCCCCCCCCCCCAAAAGCTCCCATACTAAAGCAATGGGAAATTAAAAATATCTTCTCGAGAACTCCTGGGCCGATTTCAATTATATTTGACATGAAGCATCCTTAAGGCATAGAGATTCAAGTTTGTTCAAACGAACCCGATCGGCCAATTTGGCCGGCGACCATCTTGGATTTCGGCCGATTTTTAGAAATGTTTTTTAAAATCTTCTCCCAAACCATTTGAGGGATCGATTCAAAACTTACGAAATATGATCTAGGGTAAGCGCTGAATCAAGTTTGTTCAAGGGAACTTGATTGACCAAATGGTTCAGCGGCCATCTTGGATGACCTCGTTTTCACAAAAACGACTTCTTCCCCAGAACCGCTGAAGCGATCAGGCCGAGATTTGTCACATATAATTAGGTACTAAGGGCGATTAATGTTTGTTCAAAAGAAGTTGATTCGTCTAAAAACATGGCTGCAGTGGACCAATCAAAACATAGTGTGTTTGGCAGCCATATTGGATTTTTTTATTTGATGGATTTTGAGGCCGAAATTTGTTTTATATAGGATTTTGGGTATCCTGATCTCAAAAATGCAATTTTCAAAACTGTTGGATAAATGGTTTGGCAGCCATCTTGGATCGTTTTCCCACCAAAAGCTCCCATACTAAAGCAATGGGAAATTTAAAATGTCTTCTCGAGAACTACTGGGCCGATTTGAATTATATTTGGCAGGAAGCATCCTTATTGCATAGAGATTTCATTTTGTTCAAACGAAGCCTATCGGCCAATTTGGCCAGTGGCCATCTTGGATTTCGGCCGATTTTTAGAAATGTCTTTAAAAATCTTGTTCTCCGAAACGGCTTGGGGAATCGATTCAAAACTTATGAAACTTCATCTAGGCAAAGAGGTAAGCCAAGCTTGTTTAAGACGACTTGATTGACCGAATGGTTCAGCAGCCATCTTGGATGACCTAGTTTTCCCGAAAAACGACTTCTCCAGAACCGCTGAATGGATCAGGCCAAAATTTGGGAGATATGATTAAGGACTAAGGCCCATTAAAGTTTGTTCAAGGGAAGTTGCTCCGTCAAAAAACATGGCCGTAGTGGGCCAATCAAAATGTAGCATTTGGCGGACATATTGGATTTTTTTATTTGATGGATTCTGAGGCCAAAATTGGTTCTAAATATGTTTTTTTGGTATTCTGAGCTCAAATTTGCAATTTTTGAAACTGTCGGATAAACGGTTTGGTGGCCATCTTGGATAATTTTCTCGTCAAAAGCTCCCTATCTTTTTGAGAACTGCCTGGCTGATTTCAATTATATTTGGCAGGAAGCATCCTTAGGGCATAAGGATCCAAGTTTGTTCAAATGAACCCGATCGTCCAATTTGCCCAGCGGCCATTTTGGATTTCGGCCGATTTCAGGAAATGTCTTTAAACATCTCCGAAACCACTTGGGGAATCTTCATCTAGGCCAAGAGGTAAGCCAAGTTTGTTTAAGAGGACTTGATTGACCAAATGGTTCGTCAACCATCTTGGATGACCTGGTTTTCACGAAAATGACTCCTCCAGAACCGCTGAAGGGATCGGGCCGAAATTTGGGCCATTAAAATTTGTTCAAAGGAAGTTGATCCATCAAAAAAACATGGGGGCCGTGGGGCAATCAAAATGTAGTGTGTTTGGCAGCCATATTGCGCTTGCAAAAATGTCCACAAACTCATTTAAAAGACTGCTAAACCGCCCACCAACAAAAATTTTGACAAAAATTAATGGTGCTCCAGGTGAGCGAAACAGGCCCCTTGGGCCTCTTGTTCCTTTGAGTTTCAAAAGGTGATACTTTTTACGGCTAACTTTATTATTTGTCGACAAGTATTCACAGATAAATACACTTCATCACGTGCTGGACTATGGAAGTCATTGAACTTTAAAATATCAAATAAGTACAAACACTGAAAAGGTGGTACCCTAAAACCTTTAATACACAAGCCCGCCAAAACTTTCCATTTGCAGGTCAAGAGAACACTAACCGAGTCAGTCATTCCAGTGCTAAAATTTTCAAAACTGGTCATCATTTGGCTTGCAAATGGGCCATTGTCTAAGGCAATCTCTTGGTTTTATTAAACAATCTTGACCATTATCGGGTAAACTACCTGAATACATAGTCTTTTGAGTAAGTATTCACCACAAATAATGACCATCACATGGGCCCAAAATCACGCGGTCTGTCGACCAGGTTACACTTCACATATAGAATGTATCTCATTTTGCATAAGAAGTACTAAAGATCATGTGATGTAAATCTTTCGTCACCAAACTTGGAAACTCCGTTTAATGTCTACATTCGGAAATTCAGAACGCCACTTGTCGACATGTTCTATAAAAATATCGGCACAGAAAGAAACATCTAAGAATCTCAGACTCTGACACCGTTCAAGTAACCTGGTCAAGAAACAAAAATAATAGATTATCAATGTAATGTTATCACAGTATCTAATCCTCAATGGTAGTGAGATGAAATGTAGAATTGGAAAAATTCAGCTTTCTAACGACCTAACTTCGGGCAGAGCTACAAATTAACCAGAGAATGGCACGGATTGGTCACGGATAGTCATGGAATCTGATATATACACCTGTGCAAAAGTTAAGCACCACCCTATTTTTACGCACATGCGAGGGTATATTCATGTGCTATGAAGAAAGCAATAGCATAAACATTTATGTACCCATCCATCTTAGTGCAAGAGGTAATAATGCAACTAGAGGAATGCTGATTATGATGGTGGGGAAACACTGTATGTTTTTGTTTGAACTTGAAAACGAGGCCTGAAAATGGTTACGTTGACACAACTGACAACTATTGCCCTACAGTTGACACACGTGGCTAGATTGTCATTAATGGTGTCTGAAAACGAAGTTTAACATCTGTGCACGAGTTTGAGACTGTCATTATTAATACCGGGTATATCCACCTTGTGCCTGGATGACGGCCTGGACACGACATCTCATGCTGGTCACCAACCGACTGATACGCCATTGTGGTATTCGTTGCCATTCAAGATGGAGTGCGTCTGTTAATTCCTGTAGGTTCTGCACAGGAGGATCCCTCCTTCTCACCATGTTTCCCAGAATGTCCCAGATATGCTCAATAGGGTTCATGTCAGGGCTCCTTGCTGGCCATGGTAGGGTTTCGATGGCATTCTGGCGGAGGTATTCATGCACAGCTCTAGCACGATGTGGTCGGGCGTTGTCATCCATGAATATAGGGTGGGTTCCAGGTGCATGATTTACAAAATGAGGGACCACAACTCTATCCAGTATGGAATCTTGATATCTTTGTCCATTTAGTGTTCCAGGTACAGTCAACAGATCCAGCTTACAATCAAATGAGATGCACCCCCATATCATAACGGAACCTCCACCAAATGGAACTTCTTCCCTGATGTTACGTTGGTCGTACGCCGTGCGTCTGGACCTCCATACACGAGTTCGACCATCTGTGGCATGAAGCAGGAACCGACTTTCATTGGACCAGTGTACCCGTCTCCAGGATCTCATGTTCCAGTGTCTTCTTTCGTTGCACCACCTCAGACGCTCCTCTTTGTGGTGTGCAGTGAGGAGAGGACGTCTGACAGGTCTCCTAGCTTTCATGCCAGCAGCATACAGTCTCCTTTTGACGGTAGACATTGACACTCTATTGCGTGTTTCCCATTGCTGGCTGAGCACTCTGCTGTTGGTGAATGGAGATCTAACAAGGCGTACTAGGGCTCGATCATCACGGGCAGTAGTCTTCTTCGGTCTTCCAGATCTAGGCCTGTCCTTCACCTCGTTAGTTTGCCCATGTTTTGCAATCAAACGACTGATTACAGTATGGTTAATGTTCAGCTGTCTGCCAATCTCTCTGCATGACATACCAGTGGTATGCATGCCTATGATTTGCCATTTCACACGATCACTTAACCTTCGTCTTGCCATAGCGGTTCACAATCAAGAGCTAATTCTCTCTGTACAAATAAACCACGGTCATGAACACAAAATTCCTAATCTTGTCGCCTAAATCTGTATGTAATGTTCTACACCTCAAACTGGACTTTTACATAACTGAACACTTGTGCTGTTTCCCGCCACGCACGGACATCAAGCGGCGTGAAGTCATGCATGCATGTGCATTTCGTACTTGGAATTATGTCAGCTAACGCGGGGACAAAAAGTATGGCAGCCTAGTTGTACCATCATGTTTCTACGTTCTATTGTTTTTGCTGGTGCTTAACTTTTGCACAGGTGTATATAAGTCATGAAAAAGTCATGGAATATTAAACATTGAAACCTTGAAGCATAGTATCTCAATTTCAAGACAATCATACACAAGTGATCTGTTGAATATTTTGAAATTAATTTGACTTCAAGCTTTCTGCCTTAGACAGCAACAGCTCCCAGCCAAATTAGTTTCAAAATATTCAACAGAATATTTGTTAAATTGTAAATGTTTCTTAAAATGTGCTATTTGATGTTCAAAGTTTTAATTGAAGTATTTATCCTGCTCTAGGTCATGGAAGGTTGTAATTTTGGTTATGGAAGTCATTGAATATAACATTACTAAGCGAGTACAAACCCTGCACTGATTCATTTATCCTTAACACGATAGCGCTCATATCTGCCAAAATGGCTTCTGCAATGGTCTTGAGAAATGTCCATTTGCAGACCAAGAGAAGCCTATTTTTTTAATTTACCACTGGAATAAATGGCTCGATAACCGAGCCAGTCATTCCAGTGATAAATTAAAAAAAATAGTCTTCTCTTGGTCTGCAAATGGACATTTCATATGAAAAAATTGAAATTTTCTTGAACAAATCCAAGGGTTTAGTATTTTAACATGCAGATAAGTGATGGGTCACTGCTTTATGGCGGTAATTGACTCAGCTGTATCATTCTGCTTCACAAGATATAATTTAAATACAAAATTCAAAAAGGTTTTACAGTATACTTTAATTTAATTGTTTTGAAAAAGGTATGCTTATAATTATTCTATTAATCCTTTAACCGTAAAAAAAATCTCCATTTGCAGACCAAGAGATTATTTTGAAAATTCATCACTGGAATGACTGGCTCGTTTATCGAGCCAGTCATTCCTGTGATAAATTTTCAAAAATAGTCTTCTCTTGGTCTGCAAATGTACATTTCTCAAGACCACTGCAGAGGCTATTTTTGGCTGGTATGAGTGTTAAAGGGTTAACCCTGAGATGACAAAAAATTACTTCATAGGATGACTGGACTAGGTATGAGGAACAAACATATCGAAATCGATGATGATTCTAAATTCAATGATGCCACTAGCCGTCAGCGGCCATCCAGAAAATTGATTTTTGTAAATCATACGATTACTGAAACGGCTAACTTCTGCTCTCCTTCATTAGTGTCATTTGTGGAGCTTTTGAAGTAACTTTCAAAATATTCAATAGCTTGACACTGATTAGCAATGTGTGTATGTGTCCTGACTCACGTCATCCCACCTAACAAGACTTCCATATTGGGATATATCGTGATTTTCTTATGCGTGAACCACTAAGAGTAGATTAAAATGGCCTGTTTCCAGTCTATCCATCCATCATATGATGTCATAATCAACTACGTGACATTTAGGATGACATCATAATCAATGACGTAGATAGGTACATCACGAACGCTTAATTGATGACGAACTAAGCATTGTTGTACGAACTGTATGTCTTTACTATTTAACCGGTTAACCCAGCCAATTTGTTCAGGAAAATCTAAATTTTCTCATAGAAAATGTCCATTTGCAGATCAAGAGACAACTATCTTTGAAAATTTACCACTGGAATGACTGGCTCAGTTATTGAGCCACTCATTCAAGTGGTAAATTTTCAAAAATAATCTCTTGGCCTGCCAGTGGACATTTATCAAGCCCACTGTAGAGACCATCTTTGGCTGATTAAGTGTTAAAGGGTTAATAAAGATGCTGTTGAATATTTTGAAACTAATTTGACTGGGCGCTGTTGCTGCCATATATAGGCAGCAACAGCACCCAGTCAATTTAAATCAAAATATTCAACAGCTGACCTGTAGTTTTCTGGAAATTGATAGTCAGAGAGTTCAGGGATCGATCGATCCTAACACGAGCGAGGTGTGGGCGGAGCTTAGCTAGAGGTGGGCGGGGCATAGCTAAAACTGCAAAGGTCCATTCGATAAACTTTCACATCCCAATTTCATAATTTGATGCATGCGATACCTCATCATATGATATAATATATTAACATTACCTCTCTAAAGCCTGCCAGCTCACATCACGGTTGCCTAGGATATCAAGTTGTTCTAACAAAGGGCAGTGTTGTGCCAGTGCTAATATGTCAGCATTGCACACAGTTCTGAAACAAATACAAACTACAGTGAGACCACGTAGGCTTGCACGATTACGTGATTAAATCGAAAATCGCGATTCTGTTTTAAATCGTGAATTTATACGATTAAGAATTAAATAATCAAAGAATCGTGAATATTTTCTATTGCATAAAATATTTCAAAACCTAACTTTCAATTACTTTTTAATGCGATTGATCATGAAAAATTGTGCCTAGTATGTCCATTTGCAGGGCAAGACTATTTTTGAAAAGTCATGCATTCCAGTGATACATTTTCAAATTAAAATAGTCTTCTCTTGACCTGCAAATGGACTTTTCTAAACACCATTGCAATTTTCGTCATTGATATTCTTTTGTTGTTGTCTTGGTAATTTGTATCCAAGCTGATTAATCGAGTAATAACGATTATTTTTTATTAATCGATCATGATCACTCAACGCAATAATCGCACAAGCCTAAGACCACACATTATTGTGGTTGTTACGATCAAAGTAGAGCATTTGGTAGCCATTTTAAATTTGTTTTATTTTATTCATTTTAACAAAGGAAATGGTTATATATTAAATAGGTATTTTGGCATGCCGAATTTAAAAACTTTTAAAAATCTCCCATGATAGCTAAGCGGCCACTGTAGATTTCATATCAAGCTCTCAAAGGTGTTCAAAGCGGTTAAACATGGCACCAAGAAATGAAATCATGTTTGTGAAATGGATGTGTTATATATTTATATATTTACTGTACCTTAAAACAAGTGTGAGTGTAGTTTCAAAACTCTTACAGATAGTGTTGTTCCAATTAATCGATTTGATCGCTGATTGATCGGTTTGCATGTTCAACCAACAGATCGATCATGATTTAAAAAAATCGATTTTGGCTGGTTATAAGTGGACGAATATTTTTTGGAAAAAACCCCATTTAATTTCATTTTTACAAATATATACCATAGTATTACTACTTAGTGTAAGGCCATAACCTTTTGTATACAGAAATAGTATGTTAATCTCAAAGCAACCATATGAACAACCTGTTGGATATTTTGACTTATTAGTTTCAAAATATTCAACAGATTATTTTTTTTAAATTATTAAGAATCTGTCATACCTGCGACTTGGGTTGAAAGGGACATGAACACGCAATAATTAATGCATTCTAAATGGGCATAAAATAAATAAACTGTTATGATCGATCTTTAATTGATTATCGGTTAGTTTGTAAAACCAATCATCGATCTAAAATATAGTACCAATTCCCAACACTACTTAGAGAGCTGACCCCTTAGAGAGCTGACCCGAATACGAAAATGGTCATGATCCTCAACATATTAACAAGCTCACAAATATAGATATATTCTGTGAACAATGGAATATGCAGGCGGTAATGATAACACTTACTAACTTTCGCGTGAATTCAAACTAAACTGTAGAGATGTACAAAAACAAATAGATGGACAGACAGACAAATGGAAAATAAAAATTGATTGCTAAAATGGAAAATAAAAGTTGATTGCTATATCTTCACACACATTCCCCCAAAAATTGGATAAAAAGAAACACTTTTACAGGCCTTGAAAAACAAATTCTGAATTCAAGCACTTCAGTACTAAATTTTCAAATATAGTTTTCTCTTGACCTTCAAATTGCCACTGGTCAAGGGCATTGCAGAGGCTGGTTTAGCTGGCTTCACAATTAACCCTGTACTGGTCAAATCTGGTCAAGAAATTCAAACTATTTCCTTATTGAATGTTCATCTGCGATTATCGAGCGACTCATTCCACTGGTAAATTTTCAAAACACTACCTGCAGATGGACATTCCTCAAGCCTACTGCAGAGGCCAGTTTTGGCCGGCTTGACCATTAAATGGTTAAACGGTTAAATTCAGGGACAGTGAAAACTGTTCTTAAACAGTTATTGTTATTGCTAATTATGAATTATTAATTTATTGTGTATTATTAACACCATCATGGATGTCACATCTGTTTGCTGTGAAGAATAGCTTTTTAAGCTGGTCTTAAACAGTTATTGCTATTGCTAAATTATTAATTAACCCTTTCACGACGAAACTGGCCAAAGCCAGCCTCTGTAGTTGTCTTGGAAAATGTCCATTTACGGACAAAGAGAAGACTATTTTTGAAAATTCACCACTGAAATGACTGGCTCGATAATTTATTGTGTATTATTAACATCGTCATGGATGTCACACCTGTTTGCCGTGAGGAATAGCTTTTTAAGTTGATGACAATTTTCAGCAAGCTTTCTGTAACACCCTGTATTCGACCGGAGAGCTTGACTGAAAACAAGCAAATAGGATACAATATCATGTTAAGTTATCCCAGACCTACCTACCAATAATAAACAAGAGGACCAAGGGGCCTGTATCGCTCACCTGGATCATAGGCATTTCAACTAGAATGGCCATCGGCTACAAGTAGAACCCTAGGGTTTTGGCCAGAACTGCAACAATGATGTGTCCTACCAGACATTAAAAATTTCCAATGGCTTTACTATGGGAGTAGTATTTGGTGGGAAAAAAATCTAAGATGACCGCCAATCCGTTTATCAGACAGTTTCTAGAGTGGAACAACTTGAAATCATACCACAAAACATAAAGGAAGCACATTTCGGCTTCAAAATCCCTGACAAACAAAAATCTTACTCTGGATGCCAAAATGAAATTTGATTGGTCGATGGTGGTTCTGTATTTTAACCAACTAATTTCCCCTGAATAAACTCAAATGCCCTTAACTCCCTAACCATACATTCCAAATTTCATGCCGACACCTTCAGTGGTTCGGGAAGATAAATAATATTCGTGAAAATTAGGTCATCCAAGCATTTTGCCAATCAACTTCCCATGAACAAAGTTGCTTCCGCTGTTGCCCTAGATGATGTTTCATGAGTTTCAAATTAATACCAATGTTTTCTCTACAAATCAACCAAAATCCAAGATGGCTGCCAGCCAAATTAGCCGATCGGCTTGGTTTGAACAAACTTGGATCTCTATGACAAAAGGATGATTCCTGCCATATATAATTGAAATTGGCCAAATGGTTCTCGAGAGACATTTTAAATTTCCTATTGCCTTAGTATGAGAGGTTTTGCTGGGATAATGATCCAAGATAATGGTCCCAAGATGGCTGCCAGACAGTTTTATTGAGATACAACAGTGCTCCCTTCAGAAATTGTGAATGAGGTCTCACCCATCGAGTGAAGTGAGGTGAAATCTGATTGAAGGATCATGATCACTGTCTTCCATGCTGCAGGCATGAAAACGCCGAAAGGAAAATAGAAATAAAAATGTCAGAGAAAAAGGCGGAATGTAACATACCCTGCCAATAAACCATCCATTTTGGGCTTTCAGACAAAACTGGCAACTTTTTATTTTTCAAAATTTGTTAAACAAGAGGAAATCGGCGAAAAAGATTAAGTCTCATCAATGATGTTGATTGGCTCTGTAATTCTCCATTATATAGCATGGGTACTTAAGTACAAAAATTGTGCATATATAGTGTCCAAAAATGCCTGAATCTGTATTCACCAACATTAGATGAATATTTAGCCAGCTCTTCGTGAATACGACATAGTCAGATCTTCTACACAGGTGCAGGCAGGTGTGTAAGTTAGGCATTCTTCATGAATATGGACCCAGAAGATCCAAGGTCTGACACGTACAGTGAAGCAGTCTGAGTGGACATATGCTAGCACAATGCTAGAAATGGAGGGATCTGATCTGATCAGTATATAACATCATAATCGATTACATCACTAGATATCTGACATCACAATCAAAATCACATTGCTCCGTCACAAATCGAAAAGTCAGACGCAAGGGTGGATGAATTGTGTATCTTTGATGAATTCACAATTTAATAAACATTCAGTTGATTGTTTCGAGACAAATTTGACTAGGGAGATGTTGGTACCATACGCAGCAAGTGCCTCGATTAAATTAATTTCAAAATAATCAACACCTTACCCACATACTTACCTTGAAATTTTGATTCTTGGAAATAATGTTTGAAAGTTTCAAATTGGTTCTAACATGTGTAAAACATGGATGGAGCTTATTTAGAAATGGACGAGACATTTATTTATGAGAGCTCTCGGTTATGCACTACCTTTTACTTTGAGCTTTATCCACCTGTTCTTGGTTGTGACTGACAACTATATCTGTCTGTCAGTCAAATTGTTTACATTCCTGACAAAAATAGCTATGACACAACAATAGAGAATACATAATATACTGACCAAAAAAAGTTGAGGAATTCTGATAAAAACACTAAATAAATATAGTTTTGTAAAAAGAACGATTTCATTCGAAAATATTATTTAATTGGTGGGCCCCATTTCCAATTTGAAAAACTGTTCATTGTAGCCCTAGTGTGAGCATCGCGCCTCTAACGCGTCGTTATTCAGCGTAGGGGTCCAGGCAGAAAAATGTTCTAGAGGTGTGATCTCTGCGTGCATTGATGACTGCCATACACCATTTTCTCATGCTTCGAATTAGGCGGGTAATGTCACAGAAGAATAGCATCCCATTCTTGAAATAATGCAACTTGCAAATCCTGCACATTGTGAATATGCGGATGGTTCTGTTTCAGAAAATTTATCAAATTTTTTTTTCACGAGTGAGATGACACTTACCTCCCTAATACTAGTATATCGGCTCTAAATTCAATAATATTCAGAATTATAAAAAGGTTAGGTGCCCCTACTGGGCAGGTGGAATGTACACAGTCATGCACATATCAGACCCCACCTCTGCGCATACTGGTACTTCAGTTAGTAAATATTGGCTGACATAGAAGCAACTATTCAAATAACCAAAGGACAAGGCCTCCGTAGGGTGGAGAGGCCGGGATCCTGCTAGGGAGATAAGTATGTCATCTCACTCGTGAAAAAGAAATTTGATAAATTTTCTTATTTCACATCATGAGAACAAACTTACTTCCCTAACACTCTTGATAAAAGCCAGGATTTGAAAGTAAATTTGGCGGGAGGGAGGCAAAGTCCTAAAAACAGTTCACCCTAGAAGAGACTAGCTCTTTGAATTTGCACGAGATTTAAAACATCTGAAATTGTGTCTGAAAACACAACCAGGAATAGAATTTTGCATCGGATAATCGACCGATGAAGAGATATTTGATCGAAAGGCAAATGCGCTCCCCCCCCCCCCCCCTCTTTCTGAGGAAGGGTAGGAAAAAAACAATGCGCTAAATGACTAGCACATTCTCTAATACTTGAAATAAGTATTACTAGACATTGGAAAAAGAAGAATTGCTTCATTTTCAAAAAGACAAAAAAATTAACCATCACCATATTAAATAATATCATGACACAACCAACAAGACACAAAAAACAAAATGGTCACATATACTGACCTCTGATGTCTTGAGCGCGGAACTCACTTCTTCCTCCATACGGATGAAGAGAATGTAACCAGAAACAGTAGGGATTCCCTGCTAACAAATGCGATATTTGTAAATAGCAGAGGAGGAAAACTAATTACAAATAAATACCTCTGCATTATTTTCTGAGGATTGAGACGGCGAGCGGGTTGGAAGTGTCACAGAGATAATGGTCGGTAAAACTCGATTCACTGGGCTACTGACATAATGTCTTCAACAGAAACACCATTAAATAATGCCGTGGAAGTTACCACATCACAGACACTATGAGCCTTGGCTCTATCTACTTATTTTCCAGTGGCTGTCTTTTGACAGAATTGAATGCATTCTACTATCAATCTGGAAATAGTGTCTCTTGACACCCTACCATGGGGTTCAACATATGACAACCATATGGAGCATGAGTCAGTCCACCAAACCTGATCCCTTTTCTTGTACTTATTTAAGGCACGGACAGGACACCATGCTTTAACACCAAGATCAGATCTGGTTAAGGCAGGTAAAATTATAGGTTGACCCGGATATTTTAAATATTGATTCTTAGCCATGAAATTCAATCACGGTAGAAGCTTAAGGCCTTCACCTGTAACTATATAACAGTCAGGCTCAGCAGACAAGGCATGAATTTCACTTCTGCGTCTGGCTGAGGCTGCCGAAGTTAGAAATAAAATTTTAAGTGTTAATAATTTTATAGAAATAGCACTAAGTTGTTCAAAATGTTTATCACTCAAAGCTTGAAGAACCAGAGAAAGACTCAATGACGGTGTCTGTGGAGGATTTCTCGGTCTAAGATTGCCCATACCTTTGATAAGAGTATTTAGAACGCATACTTCATCACTTACCCTCTTTGCCAAGCAAGGGATAACAGTCATTAATGCCAATTTATATCCAGCAATAGAATTAGGCTTAATACTATAGGCTTCATACAGGTGACAGAAAAAATCAGCTACTACCTGAATAGATGCATCCATTGGATTGATACAACTCGTTGAGCGCCATTCTGCAAATCTGGTTATTTTATAATTATATGCTCTGGAGGTTGACCGCCACCCCCCCCCCCCCTTCTGGCTCTGGCCATGAAATTGGCTGCTTGCTCAGAAAAGACCTCCTAAAATTGCGGATTTTTTTACAACATCCATGCAGTCAATTGAAACACTGATGGGTTGTTGTGATGGGTCTTGTCCTGGAAGATAATATTGTCCGTCAGAGGCAGAGGAACCGGATTGCAGATCAGAAGGTCCAGCAGATCCATAAACCATGATCGGGTTGGCCAATTCGTGGCAATCAGAAGCACTTCGCATTCCTCCAGTTTGATTTTCTGAAGAATTCTTGGAATCAGGATTGTTGGAGGGTATGCGTATGCATACATTCCCTTCCAACTGATAGCTAGCGCATCTATTGCGATAGTGCTTGGATAGGGAATCGGATAAATGTACGCTGTCATCTTCGCATTCTTCTTCATTGCGAATAAATCTATGTTGGGTTTTCCCCAATGACTGAACAGATAATCCACCACACATTGATTTAGTTACCATTCCGTAGGTAAACCACTCATCCTTCGGCTCAATGAGTCTGCTAGCAGATTTAACCATCCCGGAATATGAACTGCTTTCAAGGTAATCCTGTGATTCAGGCACCAGCAAAGCAGCTTCCATGTCATCATACAAAAACTGGGTGACTTCGTTCCGCCCTGGCGGTTTATGTAAGTCACTACTGTTGAGTTGTCTGATCGAACTAGAACACTCTTGCCCTAAACTTTCTCTAAGAAATGTTCCAGGCCCAGGACTACTGCTCGTAATTCCAGTAGATTTATATGTTCTTGTGACTGATCCAGATTCCAAAGCCCTGATATTGTGGATTCTTCCAGGCAAGCTCCCCACCCCTCCATCGATGCATCTGTATACATCGTTAACTGAGGGTGAGGAGGGGTTAGCATCACCCCCGCCAGGAGATTCTCTGTCTTCAACCACCATTGCAGGTGGTGAATTAGAAGCTCCAGCACTGACACATTTGAGTCCAGTGAATCTGTACTCTGGGTCCATTGAGTCATGAGAAATAACTGGATCGCACGCCTGCGTAAGGCTGCCTGAGGAATGACTGGTTCCAGAGAAACCATCAACCCCAGCTTTCTCAGGTAAACCTGTACCAAGACATGACGACTGTTGCACACTGACTGTATTAATGAGATGAGTACCCTCTCCTGAGTAGGATAAACATATCCTATCTCCAGATCGAAGAACATTCCCAGGTAAACAAACTTCTGGGATGGAGTCAGCTCTGATTTTCGAAAATTGATTATCCAGCCCAAGTCTGTGAGAGTTTTCAAAACTATCTCCAGATTTTCTGATAAACTTTCCTGATTGTGTGCTTTTAACAGCCAGTCGTCTATGTACGTGTGGACTGCTATGCTTCTCCTGCGGATGTATGCTGTTATTGCAAGAACCACTCTGGTGAAGACCCGAGGAGCCATAGAAATTCTGAATGGTAAAACCATGAATTCCCCGTCTGCCCTGGAATGTGAACCTCAGGAACCGACGAAAACTCCTCGCTATTGGAATGTGGAAATAAGCATCCTTCAAATCTATTGAAGCCGTCCACATTCCCTTCTCCAACCCGGCCAACACAGATTTCACTGTCTCCATTTTGAAACTGGGTGTGTCTATGAACTTGTTCAATGGCTTGAGATTGAGAATTGGTCTCCACCCTCCAGTGCTTACTAGGAACACGGTTGAATAGAAGCCCGGGCACTTTTGTGCCGGTTGAATTGCTCCTTTTAGTATGAGGGAATTTATTTCCTCCTCTATACACAACCGTTGATCTGGATCTCTTGGAATTTGAGTCCAGACGGGCACCAGAGACTGACACGATGGTGGGCCTGATATCCAGTCGGGATGATATCCGACTGAAAACCATCACAAGACTAAACAGTCCTGAGTCAACCGTCCCCACTCTTGCATGTGGTTGGCCAATCGGCCTCCTACTGGTCCACCTAGGGAGAGCGCATAAGAAGCGCAAGAGTGGCACTGTCTCTTGGTGCAGATGCACTGGAGTGGCTCTTATTATGGTAACCGACCCTTCAGGTACAATTACTATGACCAGATACTCGCGCGCCATGCCCTGAAGGCAGCTGCCTCGCTGGCTGCGCCGGAGGAGCCTGCGACCCCTCGCTGCTGGCCACCGCCACGTCGAGCCTGCAGATGATATGCAGGGGGAGCTGCGCGAACGCGCTCTCGGCGGAGCACTTCAAATTGCTCGCACAACGCCCTCTGGTTATTTACCAGGGTAACCGTTTCTTGGAGGTGCTTACATCCTCACCTCCAAAGAGACCAGGACCTGTCATAGGCGTACGCAGCAGCCTATTATACAGGTCCTGGGACGGGCACAAGTTGTCAAGGGCAAACGTGCGCCTCGCCCGGACACTCCTGGTCACTGGCCGGGTTAAACAGTCCAGAGCCAAGTTAATTCCATCTTGAATGGCTCTCTGGACAGTCATCGGACTAGGCTGGTGCGATGCGGATGCTGTTACTACCCCTTGTAACAGCTGGAGACATGCGAGAGCGCTGAGATAGATGCCCTCGAACTCTCCTCCGCATCACGCAACGCGGTGTTTGCCGAACATAAAGCGCTCGAGCACAGCGCTCCCGTGTCAGACCGGGAGCCTGGCCGCGTATCCTCGCCTAATCTTTCGGGTAAGAGGAGGGCCTCATCCTCTATGGATGTACTTGTGGCTACCTGAGGCCCTCCTCTTACCCTCCTCTTACCCTTCTTACCAGAACCCTCCTTCAATAAATAAAATGAAATAAACCAGTTGGCTTAGGCACCACACCGTACAATTGATATTGATCAGGTATGATGCAGCATCATTTTGCCACCTCGCGAGGGGTCTTCGCGAGACGTCCATGCGCCTTGATGGACGTCTCCGCCACTGTGAACATATTAACAATATGTTCAGCCAGTGGCAGAGATAGCATAGCGGTAACAGTCGGCTTACCTGCCAACCATGGCCGCTGGTCCCGCTGGCTGGCCGACTGATCCACGACCTGGCCTGATGTTGATTAGCCACTGACAAGCATCAGACCAGTCTTCCTCTGTGGCTACCTGCGAATGCTCTACAAGACGAGGGCCTTTGTCATCCTCCTGAGCAATCGCAGGCGTGTGTGTAGCTGGAGGAACTGATACTCCTGGCAAGCCAGAGAAAGCATGCGGGCCTGAAAGGACAAGCATGCTAAACTGACTGGCTTGACCAGGAGCAGGCGCCGTGGTATTGCCTGGGGAAAATTTCGCCACACCACGGCCCTGGCCAGCACCAGCTACACCATCGGCAAGCCGAGGTATGCGGTAATACTGGCCATCAGATCCAGCCCGGGATACCTTCTGCACCGTGAATGCTACTCCTGCGTGAGTAGTTCCATGGACAATGTCGCCTGTATTCCCTGCGAGGGGTGCACGAACGTCAATGTCCATGGCCACGGTGCCAGAAGGAGAACACAGCAGATAATCCTCTTCTTCCTGGCCAGAAAGATTAGACTCCAGGTCAGCGAAGAATGCTAACCCAGACTGGCCAGGAAAGCTACCATAGGAGGAAGTGCTACCTACAGGGTACAGATATGCCTGGCCTGATAAGTAGGCACCAGGCTCCAGCGACACTTGTCCACGAACAACCAGCGCGCCAAGCCTGCTGCCAGTGTCCTCATAGTGGACTTTGCCCTCTAGTATGGCCACCTCTGAATCACGGACGAAAACTGGTAGGTCCCTAGGTCGCACCAATTCAGAGGCGGGGATTATCTGCTCCGAAGCAGACGAAGAGGACAACGAAGGAGTTGAACCAGGAAGCATGCCACGAAGCAACTCTGGAACCAAATCCTTAATTGTCCTCTTCATCTCTCCCATCATCTCAATACGGAAGGCCTCCATATCCATAGAGGATGAGGCCCTCCTCTTACCCTTCTTACCAGAACCCTCCTTCAATAAATAAAATGAAATAAACCAGTTTTCTATGCGCTTATCACGTCTAATCGTGAGTCCCGGAAACACATTACATTGGAACTAAAACGCTAAATTAGACAAACATTTAATAGAAATCACCTGATACATGTAACTTGATCCTGGTCCTTCCTCAGAAACTTTGGGACAATCAGACATGATTTCTAGATGGATTAAGTATGAAAATGCGAGTAGAGAAATTTTCTTTGCAGAAAAAAGCTTAAAGCATATGTCTCTTTGAGCCAATAAATTGGTAAAGAGGATGTACTAGTCTGCGCATGCGCGAGGTTGGGGCTGGCATCCGCCGGACTGACATCTGACTACCTGCCCAGTAGGGGCACCTAACTTTTTTAATCTGATTGTTTATTGAGTGAGTCGATATTTGGCAATATCAAATAGTATTAGCGAGGAAAGTATACTCTTGAAGTGAAATGGAAATGGTAGAGGAATGAACATTGAAGTGTCGAGCAACCGCGTGAACGCTCTGGCCAGTGGCAAGTCTTCCCATTGCGTCATGGCACTGATTTTCGGAGAACCTTGGGCGGCGGCCCATGTTAGCAGGTGTAAACTTTATTAACGTTTTCAATTCACGTTTGTAACCCGTTTTGGAATGTGGTGTCATTTCACCTACGCAATGCGCAAATTTTGGCCAGCGCATGCAAAATGCATTTGCACATGCAGTAAGTGCACCAGCATGAAAAACAAGAAATGATTTTGATTTCATTACAGACAGCGAGGCATTGTGTTGAAGGAAATTACCTGCAAATTTGATTACAATAGGGCACATAGTTTTAATAGACTAAGCAAAAATTTGAAGTTGCTCTAACATTTTTTTGCTCAGGATAGTTACTTTTCTTTTTAACATGCTAACCATCAATTTGAAAGTTGTTCAAGAACAATTTGTTGAAAGTTTATCACTGGAATGAATGGCGTGATTATCGAGCTAGTCATGGCCAGGTTCAGTGCTAAAAGGTTAAGTCGAGGTTTATGAATTTTAGCTTGTGTACATGTACCTACTACCCACTACCTTTACTTCTGTATACCATAGAACAACACCCACAATAATAATGACATTTACCACCATCCAACATCAAGTTCCTCCAGAGATGGACAGTTTGTTGCCAATGCTTCCAACACAACCTCGGTCACTGTCTTACATCGCCATAAATCTAATGATCGTAGATTTCTGTGGATAGGAAAGGTGAAATTTTCAGTTAGTAAATTCAGAGGTTTGGGCTAAAGCAAAAAGCGCAAAGGTGTTGATGCTCAGCTGATTGATGCTTAAAGCTCTTCAATCTACATGAATAACATATACTTAATTACAAAAGTGATCTAAACAAGGCTTGCAAGATTATGTGATTAAATTTTTAAAATCATGATTATTCTCTAAATTGTGAATTTATATGATCAAAATTTAAATAATCAAATAATCGTGACTATTTTCTATGGCATAAAATATTTCAAAACCTACAGTATTTATAAATTGTAATTCACAACTAAAATGGTATCTGCATGCACTTCTAGTGTCCATATAGTAACAAATAGTCCCATATTTATTTGAATTCCGAGTCTATTATAAATTTATGAGAACTTTAAGTTTCATTTATAACCTGATCCCATTTCACATGGTACAGGTGTTAAAATTCTTCTTACCTACAGTTATGAGCGAGTTCAATGATGACATCAGTGAGGTCAGATATAGAACAAGAGCCAAGATTCAAATGTTCCAACTCACTACAAGATCTACAATAAAACAAATAAATATATATAATATATACAAAAACTTAAATTACCGGTCAGGATTAGATAGTAAAATTGAGATTTTTGTTTAGTCAATGTCGAGTTGCATAGATTATTTTTGAAATTTTACCACTGGATTGACTGGCTCAATAATCGAGCCAGTCATTCCAGTGGTAAGATTTCAAAAATAGTCTTATCTTGCCCTGCAAATGGATATTTATTAAGGAAAAATTTGGATTTACTTGACAATTCACCCTTTAAAACAATATTGTCAGTAAGCTTTTTTTTTTAATTCATGTGGTAAATTTAGTACAATTTAACGTTGAAATAGACCACTGCAGAGGCTGGATTTTGGCCGGCTTAACGATTAAAGTGTTTGAAACATTTCACTTCACTCAGACAGTAATTCTAGTTTCACAGGACAAACCCACCCCTTTTACAGGCCTTGAATAACAAATTCTGAATTCAAGCACTTCAGTACTAAATGTCAAAAAATAGTTTTCTCTTGACCTGTAAATTGGCATTGGTGCATTTCACAAATGCTTGAAAATAAAATTGTTAAAATTGTATACTTTTAGAGGCTTAAATTATGTGGCTAGATGAACTCATGCCTCCAATTCAATTTCACACTTTAAAAAATTATATTAATTTATTCGTAATTTAATCATCAGATGTTAAGATTTATTTCGTTCCCATACATCTATCCATGCAAATTAAGCCTCTAAAAGTACACAATTTTAACAATTTTATTTGTAAACATTTTGGTGTGAATATGCACCTTTAAAATAGTTTCAAAATAGTCACAAGAATATTCCTTACATCAAAAGCAATTTGACATTTCTGGTTTGTGAGTGTCGAAGGGTTAAACAGATGTCTTACATACATGCCTGAGATACAGTGAAGCCTCTACAAAATGACCATACAAGACACTGAAAAGATGAGCCAATCTGTCACTCAAGTATCTGACATCATAATCAAATGCATCACTTGTTACCCTGACATTAACCCTTTAATACTTAAATTTCTTCCAAGAAAATTTTAATTTTCTCATAGAAAACGTCCATTTGCAGACCAAGAGAAGACTGTTTTTGAAAATTTACTACTGGAATGACTGGCTCGGTTATCGAGCCAGTCATTCCAGTTGTAAATTTTCAAAAATAGGCTTCTCTTAATCTGCAAACAGACATTTCTCAAGACCAGTGCTGAAGCCGTTTTTTGGCTGATATGAGTGTTAACGGATTAAAAGCATGCTAAAATGAAGTCTGTCACGAAAGTGGACGAATTATTTGTATTTGATGTCTAAATTCCAATTTAAAAAACATTCTTTTGAATATTTTGAAACTAATTTGATTTGGAGCTTTTGCTGCCATAGTCAAATTAGTTTCAAAATATTCAACAGCTTACCTATAGTTACCATAAAGTTTAGCTTCTGGGGATACAGGTTTAAAGGTTTCAAATATAATAGATTCCAACACACATAGAGAGGACAGAGCTTAGGTGTTAGGTAGGAATGGGCAAAGCTAGAAATGGATACCTCCTATGTATGATTACTGTATACTGTGGCTGTAGTAGTAGAAATATCCTACAGCTGCAATCAGTCCTTCTTCGCTTTTGCCCACTGTGTCTTGTCCTCAGCCAAAATCCTTAGCTTCCTCAGGTCCATTCTTGACTGTATCGAGTCCTGCTTTGTGGAGGTCACCTCCTAGCATGCTTAGCAGATTTATGCAATGACATCCTCTCTTGGCTTTGTATTTGTTGGTTCCGAGTAGGGAGAATTCCAAGGCTCTCTGTGCTGGTGTCTCCTCTGGCATCCTTAGCGTGCATGGCCAAACATGGACCATCTTTTCTGGGCGACAAGAGACTGAAACCTCCTATACAGGCCAACTATACATATGAAACTAATTTGACCGGAAACTGTCGCTATCAGTCATGTCAGTCAAATTATAGTGCTCCCAGTCATGCCAGTTAAATTAGTTTCAAAATATTCAAGAGAATACTCTCTACATCAAAATGAATTTGTCATGTTTGGTCTGTAGTATTAATAGGGTTAATCTGTCAAATGCTGATGATGCATGGACAGACTTGGTGCCATTGCAATAGAGGGATACTTTACTAGCTATTGCCTGCCTATTTCTAGCTAAGCTCCGCCCACCCTTTCCGCCTGGTGGAATCAGTTTAATATATACTCTGAACCCTGAATTAAAAAAATACAATTTTCAAGGCAATTATAAAGGCAAGCTGTTGAATATTTTGCAACTAATTTAACTGGGTGCTGTCTCTGGCTATGGCAGCAACAGCATCCAGTCAAATTAGTTGCAAAGTAGTCAACGGAATGTTTATAAAATTATAAAGTCATCATAGACATACAATTCGTACACTTCATTACACACTATTCGATGTTCATGACAGAGTTATGCGTCATAATGGTTGCGACATCAGCCTACATGTGACGTAATTAAGTATGATGTCATATACTTGATTGACAGATTGGATCCCACTATTGCTCAACAAATTGACACATGTGCTGAGCTAGAAACTTACGTCACAATTTTTGTAATGGAGAATGTGTCAATGAGAGTTCTGTATAAATTGAGATATCGTAATTTTGACAAACCCGCAATCTGTATGAATCCAGATAGGTCGACATTCTGGCACGACTGTAGGTCGAGAACTGTCAAGGAGAAATTTGAATTAATTTCATGATTCATATAAAATTTAAACGCCATATAATATGGCATGACATTTAATATCTGTCATATACTGGAGGGATCTGATCCTTGACTCAAGTATCCGATGTCATAAGCAATTACATCACTAGTTAGGTGATGTCACAATCATAATGACAAGTAGCTGTCATGCGAATCAAAAAGTCCATCACTAGTGTATGAATTGTGTATCTTTGATAAATTTACAAGTTAATAAACATTCTGTTGAATATTTTCAAACCAATTTGACTGGGAGTTGTTGCTGCAGGCAGTGACACTATGAAGTGAAATTAGTTGCAATATATTCGACAGCTTACCTTACCTGTTTCATTACCTTGAAATTTAGATTCTGGGCATTGAAGTTTCAAATTGATTCCAACACATGTAAAATGTGGGCGGAGCTTAGCTAGAAATGGGTGGGGCATAGCTATAAATGGATCCATATATTGGACAGGGGTCAGACTCGAGGAAAATGCAGACGATTTTCCCTTTTTCGTTCAAGAGAATTTCAATCTTCCCATAGAAAATGTCCATTTTGCAGACAAGAGACGACTATTTTTGAAAAATTACCACTGGAAGGACTGGCTCAATTATCGTGAGTGTTAAGGGGTTAATGACAAAGACAGCAAAAACTCGCTTTTATAGTGGTCTTGAGGAACGTCCATTTGCCGGTCAAGTGAAGACTAATTTTTAGAGTTGTACGAGGGTTTAATTTTCAAAAAGAGTCATCTTGGTCTGCAAATGGACATTCAATAAACAAATGTTTTAAATTTCCTGATAAATCTGGACAATTAACGGGTTAAATATTCAGTTATTATGACTTTTATCTTTTACCAGGAATAAAGCTGTCGCGAATATATATAAGTTTTCACAGATTTTTGCCGAAGAATTCTGAACTATATATATATATATATATTCAGGTAACCTGTTGAATATTTTGAAACCAATTTGGCAGCAATAGCTCCCAGACTAATAACCAAGCCAGTCATTCCAGACATAAAAAAAAACCCCGTTGGTCTGCAAATGGACACGTTTTCAGAGAAAATTACTGAGTTGTTTCAACAATTAGCAAAAACTCTTGGGGCTGTATTCTGAGTAGTTCCCCAAAAGATTTTCACAGCAAAGTGTCATTTAAACATTACTTTGTGTATGCAGAAAAGGTTAAAAAACCAAGTTTCAAAAAGCTAATGTCTATCATCGCCAGGCAGAAATTACTGAAGCTTGGCATGCTTCATGCTTTGTGTATGTATAACTGTATTTAGTACTATACTTACTGGACAGATTAGGACAGTGTCTGCATACAGCCTGCACAGCACGCGAGCTAACAAAGGGACAACATCCCAGGTAAAGGCAAGTCAATTGATCACCACATACCTCCAATAATCTGCAAAGGTAAGACATTCAGGATACTGATTGGAAAATTCAACTAGAATGCACAGTCTATGTCACACCATCGCAAATTCACATAAAAGTATGGAAAAGATTTTCAAATTATTTTTATTAAAAAGAGACAAGTGGCCTGTTTCACTTAGCTGGATCATAGGGATTTGAACTAGAAAGGCCATTGCCTATAAGTAAAAACTTAAGGTATGGTCAGAACTGCAACAAGCACGACAAAAACAAAACTGAGTGCTATCACAATTTGGCTAATATCGGTCAAGTTTTTCGGGGATTTTTAAACGTTTCTAAAAAATCTGCCAAAATCTTAGATGGCTGCTCGCCAGATTGGCCGATCAGCTTCGCATGAACAAACTTTGATCTCTATGCACTAAGGTTGTTTCCTGCCAAATATAATTGAAATCGGCGCAGTTATTCGCGTGAAGACACTGAAAATTTCCTATTGCTTTAGGATCCATGGAGTTTTTGGCTGGAAATTGAACCAAACCATCTATCCGACAGCTCCAAGTGGCAAATTTGAAATCATCAAACCCAAAAATCTATATAAAACCAATTTCAACTTCAAAATCCAACAAATAAAATAATCCAATATGGCCAAAATGCTATATTTTGATTGGTCCAAGGTGGCCATGATTTTAATGTATTTAACTAAGCTCCCCATAAACCAACTTTACTGGCCCTTAGGGCGTAATCATATCTACCAAATTTCAGCACGATTCATTCAGTGATTTTTGGATAACTCATTTTTGCGAAAACTAGGTCATCAAAGATGCCCATCGAGGCATTCCGCCATTCAAGTACCCTCGAAATAAACTTGATTGAGCTGTTGCCCTAGATGATTCTAGATATGAGCTTTGGCTTTCACGAGTTTTGAATCGATCCCCCAAAGCTGTTTCAGAGATTTTTAAGAAGTTTTTTAAAAATCAGGCAAAATCCAAGATGCCACCGGTCAAACTGGCTGATCGGCTTCGATTGAACAAACGTGACTCTGTGCCATGAAGATGCTCCCTGCCAAATTTAATTTAAATCAGCCAGGTTTTCAGCCCAGGTGAGCTAAAAAGTGGATGGACTGATGACAGACAGATGGATGACAGATGGATGATAGACAGTCGTCATGACATAAGATCACTTGAGCATTCTGGCCAGGTTAGTTAATGATAGAACCTAAATGCAATGAGGGTATAAAAAATATCAGTAAAGTTTTAATAAGATCAGATAAGCTGTTGATGAATTGATGTCCAATGACAAACTTTAACATTTACTTAACCCTTACAACTCGGATGTAAAAATTTTACATTTTCAAATTAAATTAAAAGATGAACTGGTGTTCATTTTTCAACAAATTTGGTGGAAGATGGTGCTGTCGTAGACAGCAACATCGTCCACCAAAATTGTTGAAAAATGTACACCAGTTTCTTTGCTATTGTTACAGTAAAAGATAGAATATTGACATTGAATATTGAGTTGTAGGGGTTAATTCTTGGTGCCCTGGGAACCAGGTTCCCTTACCGTATCAATCCTTTTACTGTCACCATGCCATTAGCACCACACCATGACAGATCTAGTGCTGTGAGCCGACTACAGCGAGAATGGAGGCTGTCTAATGTAGCATCATTAACCTGGGGAAAAAAGATATGCAGACATAATAGATAGATCTGATCTGTTACTCAAGTATTTGATGTCATAATTAGCTACGTCACATGTAGCCTGACGTCACAATCAAATCATGTATCTAAGTCTGTCATGAACAGTTAATAGCCTGTCAAGTGTACGAATTGTATGCCATTACTACTTGTATTTAACAAACATTCTGTTGAACATTTCGAAACTAGTTTGACTTGGCACTCTTAATGCGATAGGCAGCAACAGCACCAAGTTAAATTAGTTTCAAAATATTCAGCAAGTTACCTGTATGGTTAAGATGTGATTCTGAGAATTTATGGATCAAAGTATACAAAGCGATCCCAGCACGAGTGAAGTATAGGCGGAGCGTAGATAGAATTGGGCATGGCATCCCTAAAATAGATCCCTCTATTATTACAACTCAATCAAATCACATGACCAAATGTTGCTATTTGATTAGTTTCTAGATAACGTTGTTTGAATCACACATTTCTATAGACTGCGAAAGGTTGAGTTTTATACACACAGGTTGAGTAGGCCTACCATTGGCACTACACATGCAGAAGTCATGTTTGGCTCAAATGTCCAGGAATGAGTTCCATATTAGTCATACATCTTTCCATAAAAATGCATAGGCATAAAGGCCATCTCAATATTTTAAAGGAAAATACACCTCATCTTATGCTACAGCGCAGCTCAGAGATAAATTATGTGGTTTCCAAAACAAGAGGCCCAAGGGGCCTGTATCGATCACCTGGAATTATTGACCACTGGCACAACCGAACTAAACGAGATGACCACTGCAAAATTGTACCATTGGCTTCTTTTTGTGAAGGTTTAGCCAAGTTTTATTCAAATTGGCCCATGGGTGGTTACTAAGAAGTGTTTTATAAGATTTTCTAAGAAGTTTTCAGAATATCCAAGATGGCCACTAGAGCTGGGCGGTCTGACCGTAGTATCGTGAGGACCGCAGTATACCATGAACCGATACCGTGACCGTTGAGATTTACAAATACCGTGAATACCGTCCATAATGTTTGAGCAATATTTGAGAAATAGATCCAGAAAATCTGACTTGACCTAGGGTAAATACATGTAGGTGTTAATAGTGCCAAAAATACAGGCATCCCTAACTATTAGCCGAGTTGAGGTGAAAGGGCCGTTGTAAAAACAAACATCAAGACGTCAATTACAAAATAATGACAGGCAGAATTGTATGTCAAACATACGTCTTGAAAGTCTCACGGTAAAATTGCTTTATTTAAAACATCTAACCTCATTCTCTGGTCATCCGCCTGTAGTAATTACACTAAAATATATTCCCTATTCCCGTTTCTATTATTTGTAATTAATTACTCCCAGCATTTTGCCATCGAACAAACATGTTAGAATAACAAAATAACATACAAAACTGCCTGCTATTCAAACACTACAGCAATCTCGAAAAGACGTATCTGATTGGTTGTTCATGAAGCAGACTGTGGGAAAATACATTACTATGCTGAATTTATCAATGAAAATTTACCAAAACATAGTATTTGCTCGCGCCATTTTGATCACGTGCTAATTTATTACCAACGAGCAGCGTTGAAGTCGTTATTTTTTATTTTTCTGGCTTGTTTTAAGAAATTTCTTTAAGGATTAAATCCAGTTTAAGTAATGACACCTAAAAATTATAGTGTTTTAGTTTTTGTAATTCATTTTTCAACTGGTTACACGTCAGAAGTTCGTGGAAATAGCTTTTTACATGCATTGTTCACGTGAAGCATGGCGAGTAACGAGTCTGCACATCAGGTACTCGGTAATTATCAGAAGCTTTGGAATCGACTATATTCAATGTCGTGTTATATGAATGTGTATAGGCCTGTTTTCACGAGTAACCGCATATACGACTCCAACAGAAATAAAAGCGTACAACACTGGCCTCATTTAAATACTTGCAGATTTTGTCTGGACTCTGTTTATCAACGCGCTCGACTGCCAAAATAAAATTTATCGTTTGCTGGTCACACACATTAATAGCAAGAACAATCCAGATTGAAAATAGCGCACTCCAATGTCTCAAACAGCGGGTTATAGTTAGTGAGCCGACCACACACTTTGACCGATATTCCCATGAATGATATTACGTCAATAAAAATAGTGACCTAATAAAATCGTGAAACTAAACAGTCGCAATAGCCATAATGTTTTTCTTCTCTAAATCAGGAAGCCGATTTATTTATTTTACTTATATTTCCCGTTGATTGGAGATGGAAGTGAAAAGGAAATGAAAAAAAAATTTCTAATTTCGAGGCATGCCTCAACCTCAGATGACAGTATACCGTGGTACCGCAGTATTTTTCATGGTACCGATACCGTCATGTAAATGTCAATACCGCCCAGCTCTAATGACCACCAAACATGCTAAATTTTTATATTTTGATATTTTTTGGCCATATTTCACGGCCGCTATGTTTGTTTTAACTGATCAACTTTCCATGGACAAACTTGAATGGCCCTTAGTCACTAATCATATCTGCAAAAAAACGTGAAGTGTGAGAAATTTGAAGCAAAATGGCAACAGAATTCACCATTCCAGATCCCTCGATCATCTGACATCATATGACATCAAAATCAACTAAGTGATGTGTATGCTGATGTCATAATCATGACATCGTGATTCCAAATAGTCCGTCCTTAACGCTTAATAGTCCGATACATTGTACGAATTGTATGTCTTTGCTATTTAATACACATGTTGAATATTTTGAAACTAATTTGACTGGGCGCTGTTGCTGCCACACCCAGTCAAATTAGTTTCAAAATATTCAATAGCTTACATGTATAGTCTTCTGGAAATTGATAGTTAGACAGTCCAGAGATCGATTGATGCCAACACAAGCGAGGTGTGATTGGAGCTTAGATAGCGATGGGCGGGGCATAGCTAAAACTAGAAAGGTCCATTGAGATTCTATTTATCAAATAAGTTAAATTATTTCAAATTTCCACATTGATTCTGGTAATCTTCTTACATTATTGTTATATTATAGTACATACTCCCAAGAAAACTTCACTATGCTGAGAGATCTGACCAATGTGCAACTAAATATAGTGATAAATTCAAACATCCATTAGGCATCTAAAACCACAGAAGCCTATGCCTATAGCCACTCTCATTAAAGCTATAGAGCCAAATAGGGCCCCTGAAACACAACTTATTCCATAAAGTCTTCACTTTAAAATGACCAAATGTTGGCCAAAACCAAAAACAAATGGCTACTGAAAACTACACAATAACTTTCAATGGTTACATGTTAAAATATTACCGGTTACACTCGATTGATAAAACCGGTTACAAACACTAAACAATCAAAAACTTTGACGGTTACAGGAAACTAACTTTTTAACGATTACACAAAATCAACAATGATCTTTTTCCCGGTTACAAATCACAAATTAACGGTTACAAAAACCAACATTAACAGTTACAAAATCAAAAATCTGGTTACAAACATTACCTGTAACCAGATTTTTCTGACCAGTTACACAAGTAGGGCAAGTGTAACCGGCCAGGAGAGTATAAAAGGAAGTGCCAAACCAGGTAACGGCATTCGGATTTCGATCAAACCTGATCAAGCGTCAGAAAAAGAAAGCAGCCAAGACCAGTTTTAAATTATAGTCACTGTGATAAATATTCCTCAGCAGTGAGTCTCATAAGGGTCCTTTTGAGGGTACATACCCCAAAATCCAGCTTGGGACCCCCAAAAGTAGTCATAGTGGGTCCCATGGGACCCCTGAAAATCGTCTATGATTGTGTAATACGAAGTAGTTTTTAAGTCTTTCCACAAAAATACCTACAGAATCTAGAATGGGACCACCATAATTCATCCTTGTGAATCAAAAAAGCATCCGCATAAAATCTTGTTTCTACGAGAATTCTTAATACTTACCAGATGTACTATTATGATAATGTCTATTATCTAGTCTAGCTCAAAATAAACAATTAACAAGAATTCCGCGGAATTAAATGTCTCGCCTGTCTCCTGTTTGTCACAGTTACCTTTACCTTTAACCTTCTGCCCTCAATGTTATTCTGCTGCATCCTATCATCATAGGTAACCAGGTATCCAAGCTTAGTTGCAATAGGCTTAACCAACCCTGAAATATAAGCTGAAAGGTTTTGCTAAACGCAAAAACTTAATGTTGAAAAAGCAGTTCTGTATCAAGTTCAAAGTGACCTTGACCTTTGACTTTGTGCCCCCAACATCATCATGCTGCTTCCTAACATTATAGGTAACCATGTATCCAAGTTCAGTTGCAATAGGCTTAACCAATCCTGGAATATAAGCTGAGAAGTTTTGCTAAACGCAAAAACTTAATGTTGAAATAACAGAGTTCTATATCAAGGTCACAGTGACCTTGACCTTTGACCTTGTGATGCCAACATCATCATGCTGCTCCCTAACATTATAGGTAACCATGTATCCAAGTTCAGTTATAATAGGCTTAACCAATCCTGAAATATAAGCCGAGAAGTTTTGCTAAATGCAAAGCCTTAATGTTGAAATAACAGTTCTGTATCAAGGTCACAGTGACCTTTGACCGTGTAACCCCAACATCATTATGCTGCTTCCTATCATTATAGGTAACCATGTATCCAAGTTTGGTTCCAATTGGATCAGGCGTTGCTGACATATAAGGCATCCAAGTTTTGTTTAATGCAAAAACTTAACGTAAAATATTAACAAAGATTATACCGTGACCTTGACCGCATGATGTCTGCATCAGCATGCTACTTCCTTTTGATGTATATCACCTTGTACCCAAGTTTGGTTCCAATTGGATCAAGCATTGCTCAGATATAAGGCAATAACCTTTGTTTAATGCAAAGACTGAACGTAAAATACTAACAAAGATTATACCGTGAGCTCTGACCCCCATAACCTTGACCTCATGATGTCTGCATCAGCTTGCTGCTTCGGTTAAATGTAAATCACCATGTAACCAAGTTTGGTTCCAATTGGATCAGGCATTGTTGAGATATAAGACAATAACTTTTGTTTAACGCAAAAACTTAACGTAAAATATTAACAAAGATTATACTGTGACCTTTGACCCCATAACCTTGACGTCATGACCGCTTTATCGGTGGGCTGCTTCCATTCAATGTATATCCAAGCATTGCTGAGATATAAGGGAAAAACTTTTGTTTAATGCAAAAACAACGTAAAATATTAACAAAGATTATACCGTGACCTTTGACCCCATAACCTTGACCGCATGATGTCTGCATCAGCATGCTGCTTCCTTTTGATGCATATCACCATGTACCCAAGTTTGGTTCCAATTGAATCAGGCATTGATGAGATATAAGGCAATACCTTTTGTTTAAAGCAAAAACTGAACGTAAAATATTAACAAAGATTATACTGTAACCTTTGACCCCTGTGAACTTGACCTCATGGCCTGTTTATCAGCAGCCAGCTTCCTTTTGATGTATATTAGCATGCAACCAAGTTTGGTTCCAATTGGATCAGGCATTGCTGAGATATAAACTTAACCTAAAAGTTTACGCCGCCGCCACTGGAAAAGTGATACCTATGTCTCGATCCTGCTTCGCAGGTGAGACAAAAACTCTGCACTCTCCTGGTCCTGCCCATACTGTGTCCGGGAATTACCATAGCCCTAGGTACCGAGTCAATTCCCAATCACAGTCAGATTCGTCTTATATTTGCCTTGACAAACAGTGAAAGCAGCTCAGCCTCACCTCAGTGGGGCGGCTGAGGCACGGGCCATAGTACACCTCGTAAGTATTAAGAATTCTCGTAGAAACAAAAGCCGATGCTTTTTTTATTCTACTTCGAATAATACTTACCAGATGTACTATTATGATAAACTCCGGATTTTGACAGCCAAGAAATACCGGTGGGAGGAGGTGAGGCTCGAAACAACTGTCATCTACCATCCGACAGAGACGGTTATGAAGAGACTAGAACCCTGGCATACGCTTGGGTTCTGCCATCTGACTCGTGGAGTGCCAAACTTCGATGGTCTAGACCGCGCTCCCACCCCCTCATTTGTCCGCACAAATTCCAGAGGGCTATCAAAAAGGGGAAGCACCACCAACCAGACCCGTGTCAGCCCGAAGTCTCAGCTAGGGCAGTCCAGTGGAGTGCAAAGAAGCTACTACAATTTCTAATTTTGAAAAAACTATCAGTATATCGACTAGATTTTCAAATTGGAATGAGTCTAACGTCTGTTGCAATGAATACGATACTCTTGAACCAGACTATTTACTTAATCAGTCTGGTATTTTGACTGTAAGTAAACTAATATTAGTCACTTAATTAAAGTAAACACTCACCATTTTTGAGTGCTTGGTCTTTCTTGATCATCATGGGAGCTTCGCCCAATCCACGGTCATTCTCGGATCATGTGCATTACCATTGTTCAGTGCATGTGGAAGAACCTTGCGATGTATGCGAAATAGTGGTTGGATTTGGCTTTAGCTAAGATTCGATAAATTGGCGATAGCTACAGGATTAAGTGCGCTGGAGATGTCGTGAAGGTACAAATCAGTGAATGACAACTCGGCATGCCATTGTGTTACAGACATCACCTCCTCTAAAGAGACACCCTTATAAAGGGCCGATGCTGCTGCTAGTGCTCGGACTTGATGGGCATTCGCACGATCAATCTGCTTTCCTGTACCGATTTTGTGCGACATCTGAATAGCATCGACTATCTAACAAGAAATGGTGTCTTTCGAGGCGCGTAAATGAGGAGCTTTGAGACATAACCAGAGATTTTGGATCATCTCTCCACTCCTCAGTACGTTTCTTATACATTTTCAGACATCTGACAGGACACCAAGCAGAAGAGTTTGGGTCATGTCTAATTAAACTTGGCAAATTGATTGCCTGTCCTGGATATTTAAGTGACTGATTCTTTGCTAGGAAACAAAGACGTGGAAGTAGTCTTAAACCTTCACCCGTAACGACAAAACGGTCTTGTTTGGTAGAAAGCGCATATATTTTGCTTCTCCTCGCCGATGCTGCTGCAGCCAAGAAAACTGATTTAATAATTAACAGTTTAATATCTATAGATCTAATTGGTTCAAAGGGAGCATGCCATAAAATCTGTAGAACAAGAGATAGATTCTATGCTGGGATAGGAATTGGCTGTCTAGGTTACAAATTGCTCATTTCTTTAATAACTTCATTCAAACTGTCGTTCTCCACTCCTACAGTGGCCAGACTGCGAATGACTGAAGCTAATGCAGACTTATATGCTGCTAGAGTTGAAGGTACAAGTTTGTCAACTTCGTATAGATGAAAGATAAAATCTGCAACGTGTTGAACAGATGCAGAAAAGGGATTAATATCTCTTCCCTTACATCACTCTGCAAATTTGTTGATTCTATAATTATATGTCTTGGTGGTTGACCCTCTTCTGGCTGAAGCGACAAACGTCGCTGCTTGCTCAGAAAAGACACCCGTAATTGCACACTGCTTGATAACATCCATGCAGTCAATTGGAACATCTCAGGTCTGTCGTGGAGATACAGACCTCTGTTCTGAGAGATCAGATCCCTTCTGTTGGAAGAGGGATTGGATTGCAGACCAGGTCCAGCAGATCCGTAAACCATGACCGGCCTGGCCAATGAGGGGTGATCAGTAGTACTTGGCATATGCTCTCTTATTTTTGCCAGAACTTTCGGGATGAGAATTGTTGGAGGATATGCATACGCGTACATTCCCTTCCAACTTATCGCCAGTGCGTCTACTGCTAAAGCTAGCGGGTCCGGGATCGGTGACACATATGTGACCATATTTGCGTTTTGTTTTATCGCAAATAGATCCAGATTTGGCTTGCCCCAATGTTTGAAAAGAACTTCCGCTACCGATTGGTTGAGCTGCCATTCCGTCGGACGACAAACCGTCCTTCGACTGAAAGCATCCTCTAGAAGGTTCAATCTTCCTGGAATGTGTGCTGCCCGAAGAATAATATTCCTCTCTTGGCACCACAGCAGAAGGTTCTAAATCATCATACACAACTCCGGTGATCTTGTCCGCCCCGGCGGTTCAAATAAGACACCACTGTTGAGTTGTCTGTCCTTACCAGGACAATCTTGTCTCGAATTAAGTTCTCGAATTTTCGAAGTGTTAATGCCACCGCTAATAATTCGAGAACATTGATGTGTTTCTGCGCATTGGTCCGATCCCATTCCCCTGACACTGACAGATCATCCAATACTTCTCGCCGACCTGTCGTCAATGCATCTGTGAAGATGGTCATCTGCGGTTGAGGAGGTTGTAGAGGAACATCTCGCAGGAGATTCTGTTCTGATAACCACCACTGAAGGTGGAATGTCAATGGTTCTTTTACTGGAATCCTCAGACACAACGGATCCGTTCTCTGAGACCAGAATGACATTAAGTACATCTGAATTGGTCTGCGCCTGAGTGCCACATAAGGTACCACCTTCTCCAGAGATACTAGTAAACCCAGTATTCTGAGAAATTGATGCACCGTCAGATAGGCTCTTAGAGAAACTGACTACATAACTGCAATCAAACTCCTGACTCAGCTCTCCGCCATAAAAGCTACACCGTCCCTGAGATTGAAAAATATTCCCAGACATACAAACTCCTGGGATGGAGTCAACTCTGATTTCTCTAGATTCACAATCCATCCTAGATCCTTTAGTAAGGCTAGGACTACCTGAAGATTGTTGCGCAGAATGACTGGATTCCCTGCCTTCAGCAGCCAGCCGTCTATGTAAGTATGAACAGCTATGTTTCTCCTGCGAAGATAAGAAGTCATGGCGAAAACCACTTTGGTAAAGACCCTCAGGGATGTGGTCAGACCGAATGGAAGCGCATTGAATTCCCAAACATTGTCTTCGAATGCAAAGCGAAGGTTTTCTGAAAAGGAATTGACATTGGAATATGAAAATATGCATCCTTCAGATCTATCGATATGCCCACATGCCTTTTCTCAGCCCTGTCATCACCGCTGCTACAGTTTCCATCTGAAACTTTGGAGAAAGAATAAATTTGTTCAACGGTTTGAGATTGGGAATTGGTCTCCAACCTCCGGTGCGTTTCGGAATGAGGAACATTATCGAATAAAAGCCTAGGGAGGACTGATTGCGGACTAAATGAATCACCTTCTTCTGCTGAAGATTTTTGATTTCTGAGCAAATGGCATCTAGATGATCGGATTCCCTTGGAACGGGAGTCCATACTGGAGTCGATGGTAACTGAACTAACGATTGACGGATGAGCCCACTGGTCTGAGAACAGTTGAAGTCTGCCTCCGATGGTAGGAATCTGCACACAGCTCGCGGTCATTCTTGCACGATAAGACGCTAATTCGCTTGGGTGAAGATCCTCGACTCCCTTCGTTCCTGACATCATCGGAATGGATCCTGCCGGAAACCTGTCAGGACCATCCTCCACGGCCACCTCACGGTTTCTTAGAATATGACAGTCAGGGACTGCCGCTAGAGCCATCCTTATGATAGCCGCCGCGACCAGAACCACCACCGTTCCTATCCTCCTCATACGGCCTCTTATTAGAGGACTTGTATGAGGATGAATGGCCAGGTCCCTGTGAGCCGGATGCCCAATGGGCATCACGACCAGAATGGCAATCTCTGGCGCTGCCTCTGTTGCTCCTGCCCATGCTGCTTATAGAACTACTGCGGCTAAGTCCTCTTCGTCGACTTCCACGACTTGCGGACTACTTCTTGCTCTGCGACCATTGACGCGACTTTGGATAAAGCTTGCCGTGCCGAGCCGCCAAACAAGCCTGGACCAATGAAGGGCGCAGAAGATAATGCAGCCCTCATCTCATTCTATGCAATCAAGAACCATTCTCCGTCGCTCCGCCAATGTTCTGGTGATTACCCTGGCCGGACAATCCTGGGACAAGCGCATGGTGTCCCAGACAACTCTGGGAGCAGACGCTGGCACTTCCCCACCTTCCGCCACGCAGGTCAGCATACCCTGTAAGACGGTAAAGCCGTGCGAGAGTGCAGCCCTGGCCGCCCTCGCCGCATCCTCAATGAGAGTTGACTCATTAAAAGGATCTTTGTTAGCTTGGGAAACCAAGGGACGAGAACGACCCTTAGATTTGCCAGCTAACGGCCTATTCAATGCCTCTCTCTCCCCGGTGGAAAGCCAAGGAACACAGGCATATTGATGATAGGCCTGCTCCGGGAAGTGGACCCTACACCTTATCCCATATGGGGCCTTGGGCAGCGAATAATCTGGTTGAACCAGACGGTACGCCGCAACGTCCAACATGTCGGAATTCTGCGTGTCCAAGGGGAGTGTCGGCATGCCGAAGAGTCACTTGACAGAGCGCTAGCCGCTCGCTCTGACATCCGCTCCATCGCCGGATCGTGCTGAGATCCTTGATCCGATGCCAACCCGAGACGGTCGGACATCCATCCAAGGACCTACACCCATTCAGCTTCGGTGCAAAATGAGGATTCGTCCATTAATGGACTACCATTCCCTCCTTCTTACCCTTGGATGAGTAGGCCACCGATGACCCATGCCGAGAGCCAAGGACGTCTTTCAACATGAAGTCGGTCCATAACCCGACTACTTGCGGCTCCAGTATCCAGCGAATCGCCAGACACGGATTCACCGCAGTCCATCGGCTCCAGCATGGGAGCCGGGACTACAGCCGCTACTACGGCAGGTGATGGAACTCCGAGAGGAGCCGTGCTAGCTGCCGCCGTGATGCTGACTGGAACCACAAAACACGACTCCAATGGCAACGCGGCCTGAGCGAAATCCGGGTGGAAAATGCCCGACAGAACGTCAACATCACCACCCGGCTGGCAGACCCATACAAATCCCGAGGGGGACCCGTGGGACGTACTTGTGCCTGCCACCTGAGAAAGATCCGGCATGCTGGAGTCTCCCATCAGGAGATCTTCCTCCACCGTCGGCTCTTGAGCCAAAGCAGGAGGAAGGACAGGTGCTTGTTCCTCCATAGAACTGGCCGGACAACCGACAGGTTGCCCTGCACCAGCCTGCATCATCGAAATCATGGACTGGAAAGACTCGAACATCTCCTTAAATTGGGCCGCCCAAATACCCAAGGCCGAGTTCAGATGCTCTTTAAGACCTTTTACTGACGCCTGATCCCCTTTGGCTGCCTAGTCCCTCACAATCCTCTCGCGCACGTCGATCATGATCGAACTCGGCCACCAACTCCGACGACTTCGCACACACATTGCAAGGACTCCCAACCTTGCACTTCGCGCAGGCAACGCAGTGATGACCGGAAAACTTCCTGTTTCATGAACCGATTGCAGCGCTGGCAGAGAGTATCCTGCCCCTTCACTTTCTGCGAACACAGAGTAAGAATTAAAATGCTGCACATGATATACGATGACGAGCAACACGCACAACTAACTTGATTGTAATTTAAAATTACTTAGAAACATTAACCTCCCCATAAATTAATGATAATCAAGTCTTTAGGCAGGAAATATTTGAAACTTTTTAGAGTGAAATTTAATAAACACGACTTGGTAATTAACTAATCGTTGAAATAGCCACGAAATTAAGACCGATCACTACAAACACCCTCGACAATGAAGCGAGAGCTAAAGATCAGCTTAAAACAGAGTGCATAGACGTGCCAAGCCAAAACAAAACGTTAATCATGTGTGCCGCCATCTTGGCCACAGGCGCATCCATCTTGGAAGGAACCGAGTCGCATGAGAAATTAACCAAGTACCCGGATAAGATTAAATAGTTAACGAGTACCGAAGTGACTCTAACAATGGCTACCATTTTAAAATACTGTGCCAATTTAAGAAAAATATTAATCAGTCATTACGGCACGAATGTATAAATTCTAGATTGATACAACCTGCCCCTGTGACGACTTTCCCTTTCTTTCCATGAAGCCAGCGATGAATCACGAATAACACGCTTAAATCGGCTAAAAATTGCACAATTTTGAGCCAAAAAAAACATCCAACTTTCAGTCAGCAAAATAGACGAATCTGACTGTGATTGGGAATTGACTCGGTACTTGGGGCCATGGTAATTCCCGGACACAGTATGGGCAGGACCAGGAGAGTGCAGAGTTTTTACTTGTTTATTTTGAGCCAGACTAGATAATAGACATTATCATAATAGTACATCTGGTAAGTATTATTCGAAGTAGAATCCATAGTACCCTCTAACTTTAGAATGGATAAAAAATACTGCCTGGGAACACCAGATTTCAGTTTCGGAACCCCATATTTCAGCTGGGGACCCCTAGATTTCAGGGTGTCGGGTAATCTGGACCTCCAAAATTGAGATGCTGTGAGAAACACTAGTCATCAGGTGGCAATCATTGTTCCATTCTCACCTGATACCAATATGGTTTGAGATTCAGCTCTGTGAACTGCAAGGCATCATAACAGTGCTGGCGTAACAATCTGTAAATATAAAATAATTCTAACATTATCATGCAGGCCATGAAAACTACACATAACGACTTTTTACTGCAGGGCAACTAAATTTTAACACACTGGTTGCCATGGGGACAACCTAGATAATTTGTTATTTTCAGGGCCTGTTTATGTACACACGGTGAGTATTTATTTTATTTAGTCTTAAGCATTTAACTAAAATTTGATGAAGAAAATTTCAATTTCTCACCGATAATGTCCATTTGCAGAATAAGAGAAGACTGTTTGAAAATTTTCAAAAATAGTCTTCTCTTCGTCTGCAAATGTACATTTCTCAAGACCGCGGCAGAAGCCATTTTTGGTCAATACGAAGATAAAGGGTTAATATAATGGTTCAATTGATATTTACAAGGATTCTATTGTCTACATAGCTTACAACAATACATATTTTCAACAGAATTTACAGAAATGAAGCAACCTGGAAGTACAGGCAGGCAACCTAATTGAAATGGCGTACTTTCCCCTGGGGTCTTGAGGCATGTCCATTTGCAGGCCCAGAGAAGAGTATTTTTTTTTATTTACCACTGGAATGCCTGGCTCGATGATCGAGCCAGTCATTCCAGTGGTAAATGTTCAAAAAGACTTCTCTTTACCTGTAGATGAACATTCAACGTCTCTTTACCTGTAGATGAACATTCAACGAATTATTTTGCTTTTCTTCATCAAATTTGACCAGTAAAGGTTAAGGGGTAAATTTGCCATACAATTCATTCGTGATAGTTTTCGACATTCAGGATAGCGCCCTGCCATTATGACTGTGAAGCTAGCTAAGTAGTGAAGTAATTAATTATGATGTTAGATACTTGAGTGACAGATTGAATCCATCCATAGAAGCTAATATATTCTTCCCATCCTGATATAATCCTTCCTGTATCAACTTAACCCATCACGTCTGTCAAAACTGCATCTGTAGTACTCTTGAAGAATGTCCATTTGCAGGTCAAGAGATGAATATTTAGAAAATTTACCATGGGAACGACTGTCTCTGTAACCAACACTTATTCCAGAGGAACATTTTAACAAGAGGCCCAAGGAGCCTGCATAGCTCAGCTGTAACAATGGAATCTCACCTAGAAATCTCATCACCTATAAGTAGAACCCTATGGTTAAATCATGGGTGGATTTTATCCCTCTATTGATGTTCGTCATCACCAGAAAAGTGATTCAATATGTGATTACCTGTAACCATCTAACCCTCACACACCAAAAGCGATAAATTGTTTATGATGTAGTGAACATTCTACTGAACATTTTAAAACTAATTTGCCTGGGACCTGTTACTGCGCTGCCTACATGTATGTTTGTTCTTTGTTGAAAAAGATACCAGCAAAATTTCTTTCAAAATATTTCAACAGCTTCACTGCATACACATGTAGCTGACGTGAAATTGAGACACACGATTTCTAAGTTTAATGTGGGTTCATTGGAGTAAAAAGTATACATTAGAGATAAGTAGACACACCCTCCCACCCCCCACCCCCGCCGCATCATGTTCCCACGCTACCTGCATGTCTGACCAAGTCTGCATATAGATGTACTGTCAAGGTAATTCAGTATTAATTGTACGACTTCATCCTGCAAATATAAAAAAAAAAATTAATTTTACAATTTAGCTAATTACTGTAACAGTACAATTCATAAATAAGTTTAAAATCTGTTTCGAAAACAAAAACTGAAACATGTTAGGACAATTTTGAACACAATGTAAGAAATGATCTGTTGAATATTTTGAACATTACAAATAATGGGCCTTTCCAGTTTTGCTATGCCCCGCCCACCTCTTGCTAAGCTCCACCCACACTTCACCACGTTGGGATTGATCGATCCATGAATGCCCTAACTATCAATTTCCTGAAAACTCTACAGGTAAGCTGTTGAATATTTTGTAACTAATTTGACTGGGTGCTGTTGCTGCCTATGCCAGCAACAGATAGGCAGCAACAGCGCCCAGTCCAATTAGTTTCAAAATATTCAACAGAATATTGATTAAATAGTAATGACATACAATTCGTACAACAATGCATGGTCCGTCTTCAAATATGCGTTCGTGACGTACTTATCCACGTCATTCATTATGTTGTCATTCTACACGTCGCGTAGTTGATTATGACATCATAGGATGGATTGATTAAGTGCAAAGGTCTATTGGATTGGATTACGATCAATTCCTAGCTACATGTATGCCACTCCAATTTATAGCTAAAAACTGCCCACTTTGTACACATATGCGAATCAATTGTAACACTTTGAACTCTGAATCCTTAGACTCTCAATTTCAACCTAACTATACTGTAAGCTGTTGAATATATTGAACCTAATTTTACTAAGAACTATCGTTGCCTATAGAACTCAAGTGAAATATTTTGCTTTAAGATTACGACATCAGAACATGAGTGACAGATTGGATCCCTCCATTATGCTCCAATAAATAGAGTACCAGTATATGCAAAGGTACCAGTATCTACAAAGTATAAATACAGGCTATACTACCAGCGCTACATTTCGGTGGCAAGCTACATTTATCTGAAATATTCTTCTCTTGGTCTGCAAAGCCTACAGTTGAGGGATTTTTAACCCTTTAATGGTCATGCCGGCCAAAACCGGCCTCTGTTATGGTCTTGTGGAATGTCCATTTACAGGTAAAAAAATACAATTTTTGTAAATTTATCACTGGAATGACTGGCTCGATAAACGAGGCAGTCATTCCAGTGGTAAATTTTCAAAAATTGTATTCTCTTAGCCTGTAAATTGACATTCAATAAGCAGATATTTAAATTATCTTGACCAAATTTGACCATTAAAGGGATACCAAGAGCATACCAAGAGAAGACTATTTTTGAAAATTTACCACTGGAATGACCGGCTCGATAACCGAGCCAGTCATTCCAGAGATAATCTTTCAAAAATAGTCTTCTTTTGGTCTGCAAATTGACATTTTCTTTGAAAAAATTTAAATTTTCCTCAGCAAATCCAAGGCATGATGTCGCTGCGCATGATTCGCAACCTGGAAGAGTGTATTCTGCTTTATTACATCATAAGTACGTGTTTATGATGTCATATTTGTTATTAACCCTTACCTCTCTGATGTCAAAACTTTAAATTTTCAAATTAAGTTAAAAGATGAACGGGTGTTAATTTTTCAACAAATTTGGTGGGAGGCTGTGCTGTCATAGAGGTGCTGTCATAGAGGTGCTGTCATAGAGGTGCTGTCATAGAGGTGCTGTCATAGACAGCAACATCTTCCACCAAAATTGTTGGAAAATGTACACCAGTTTCTGTGATATTGACACAGGAAAAGACAGAATATTGACATCAGTGTGGTAATGGTTAAACGAACATTGTTTTGTGTATTTAACAATCGAGCTGAACCCAGAAATATGTCATTGTTTAACCCTTTAAGCCTCATATCAGCCAAAAACGGCTTCTACAGTGGTCTTGAGACATGTCAATTTGCAGACCAAGAGAAGACTATTTTTGAAAATTTACCACTGGAATGACTGACTCAATAACCGAGCCAGTCATTCCAGTGATAAACTTTCCAAAATACTCTTCTCTTGGTCTGCAAATTTACATTTTCTTTGAAAAAAATTGAAATTTTCCTCAACAAATTCAAGGCTTAAAGGGGCTCATAATGGAGGAATCCAGCTTTAGCTATGCCCCGCCCATCTCCAGCTAAGCTCCACCCATCTCTAGCTATGCCCCTCCCACCTCTAGCTATGCCCCGCCCATCTCCAGCTAAGCTCCAACCATGCTTTGACCATGTTGGGGGTCAATCGATCCCTGTACTCTGAATACCAATTTCCAAAAAACTACACAGGTAAGCGGTTGAATATTTCGAAACTAATTTGACCGGGTGCTCTACTAATTTGACCGGGTGCTCTACTAATTTGACTGGGTGCTGTAATAAATTGACTGGGTTTTGGGTGCTGTTTCTGCCATTAGCAGTAACAGCGTCCAGTCAAATTGATTTCAAAATATTCAAACAAATATTTATTAAATAGTAAAGACATACAATTCGTACAACATTAACAGACTATTAACCGTTTAAGACCGACTAAATCGTGTCATTCATGATGTAATTGATTACACGTCACGTAGTTCATTATGATGCCATACCATTGACTGAGAAACTCTCAAATCTATTGCAGGAGCCATTGTTGACTGTCCTAATGGTCACGCTATAAAAAGCATTCCATTGAATATTTGAAAACTAATTTAACTGGAAGGTTTTAGTTGAATTACGTTAAAAATATTCAACAGTCTTCAAGTATGAATTTTAAAAATTGAGATATTGGCATTAAAAGGGTGAAAGCGGTAACCCTTTAAACCCTCACTGACAATAAACGAAATCAAGGATTTCTTTTTTCACGAGAGAGTTGATACTTACCTCCCTAATACTCTTTGATATTGCTAAATATCGGCTTGCACTCAATAAACACTCAGAATAAAAACAGTTAGGTGCCCCTACTGGGCAGGGAGTCAGGGTGCAGTCCGGCGGATGCCAGCCCACCACCGCGCATGCGCAGACTAGCACTTCCTCTGACTAATTTATTGGCTGGCACACATGCAACTATTAAGAGCCTGAAGACCGAGCCTCTGTGGGGTGGAGAGGCCGGGTCCGTATTAGGGAGGTAAGTATCACCTCTCTCATGAAAAAAGAAATCCTTGATTTCGTTTATTTCACTTCAAGAGTATACTTACCTCCCTAATACTCTTTGATATTGCCAGAATTCGACAGGGAATTTGGCGGGAGGAAGGCGAGGTCAAAAGACCAGCTCTTCCCTATACGCTTTTCCGCGTTTAAGGCACTTAAACTTCTGAAACTGTGTGAAAATACAGTCAGGATTTGACAAAACATCGGCTAAAACAAACCGATGGATGAGAGATGACCGAATGTCATATGCGCCCCCCCCCCCCCCACCCTTCCTGGGAGGAAGACTCGAATGACCTCAATGTCCCATACGCTCTCTACGTACAAGTGCCATGTACTATAGGACAGTGACGAAAAAACTCCATTTTCGTATACTCTCAATGATGAACCACATAGACACACAAACCATCACCATATTAATAACAAAGGGTCACGTGACAATACAATCAACAACACATGAACAAGACTGACCTTGTTGAACTTGGCTGCTGACATCATCTTCCCAGTGGTGAAGGCTGATGCAGTCCCAAAAAGTGGTTGTTCCCATTAATTAATTGTGATATATATAAGCAATGAGGAAACCTCATCAAAAAAGTACACCTAATTATTTTTTCAAAATCGACAAGGCGAGAGGATTAGAGGTGTCACGGAGATAATGGTCTGTAAAACTTGACTCACAGTGCCACTGAGCAACCAACATAATGTCATCCACAGGGACCCCATTAAATAGGGCAGTGGAAGTCACCACGCCGCGGACACTGTGAGCCTTGGCCATGTCAACCTGCTTACCGGTGGCAGATTTATGACAAAACTGAATACATTCTACAATCCACCTGGAAATGGTGTCCTTAGACGTCCTGCCATGGGGTTCAATATATGACAACCATAACACTGACTGGTCCGTCCGCCACTCCGAAGTACGTTGTTTGTACCGGAGCAGTGCCCGGACGGGACACCATGCTTTAGAATTAGGATCATATCTAGTTAAAGCTGGCAAAAAAATAGGTTGACCTGGATATTTCAAAGACTGATTCTTAGCCAAGAAATTAATCCTAGGTAGAAGCTTAAGGCCTTCCCCTGTAACCACAAAACGGTCCTCCTCGGCTGATAAGGCATGAATTTCACTCCTAGGCCTAGCCGAGGCCGCAGCAATTAAAAATACAGTTTTAAGAGTTAACAGTTTCATAGAAATGGAACTAAGTGGTTCAAAAGGCTTATCACCTAGTACCTGAAGCACTAGAGATAAACTCCAAGATGGAATCACCGGGGGATTCCTTGGTCTTAGATTGCCCATGCCTTTAATTAATACATTTAATGTACTTACTTCATCACTTCCCCTATTAGCCAAGCAGGGGATAACAGTCATTAAAGCTGACTTATAACCAGCAATAGAGTTAGGCTTGAGGCTATAGGCATCATACAGGTGACAGAGGAAATCAGCTACTACCTGAATAGATGAATCCATTGGATCAATACATCTTTTTGAGCACCATTCTGCAAATCTGTTGATTTTATAATTATATGCTCTGGAGGTTGACCCCCTCCTGGCTTTGGCCATAAACATGGCTGCTTGCTCAGAAAAGCCCTCCTTAATTCTAGATTCCTTGACAACATCCATGCAGTCAATCGGAACATTGACGGATTGTTGTGAAGGGCCTTGCCCTGGAAGATAATGTCGTCCATCAGAGGCAGAGGAACCGGATTGCAACACAGAACGGCCAGCAGATCCGTATACCATGATCGGCTTGGCCAATCTGGGGCGATCAGAAGCACTTGGCACTCCTCCTGTCTGGTTTTCTGAAGAATTTTTGGAATCAGGATTGCTGGAGGGAATGCGTATGCATACATTCCCGCCCAGCTGATAGCTAACGCATCTGTTGCGAAAGCGCTTGGATCTGGAATCGGAGACGTACGTCGTCATCGTCGCATTCTTCTTCGTTGCAAACAAATCTATGTTGGGTTTCCCCCAATGGTCGAACAGACGATCCGCCACACATTGATTTAGTTGCCATTCCGTCGGTAAAACACTCATCCTTCGGCTCAATGAGTCTGCTAGCAGATTTAACCTTCCCGGAATATGAACTGCTTTCAAGGTAATCCTGTGATCCAGGCACCAACAAAGCAGTCTCCATGTCATCATACAGAGACTGGGCGACTTCGTTCCGCCCTGGCGGTTTATGTAAGTCACAACTGTTGAGTTGTCTGAACGAATAAGAACAATCTTGCCCTGAACTTTCTGTAAGAAATGTTCCAGGCCTAGGACTACTGCTCTTAACTTCAGTAGATTGATATGTTCCCTCAACTGTTCCAGATTCCAAAGCCCTGATATCGTGGATTCTTCCAGGCAAGCTCCCCACCCCTCCATCGAGGCATCTGTATACACAGTTAGCTGAGGGTGAGGAGGGGTTAGCATAACCCCCACCAGGGGATTCTCTGTCTTCAACCACCATTGCAGGTGGTGAATTAGAGGCGCCAACACTGACACGTTCGAGTCCAGTGAACCTGTACTCTGGGTCCATTGCGTCATGAGAAACAACTGGATCGGCTGCCTGCGTAAGGCGGCCTGAGGAATGACTGGTTCCAAAGAAACCATCAACCCCAGCATTCTCAAGTAAACCCGTGCCAGGACATGACGACTGTCGCACACTGACTGTATTACTGAGATGAGTCTCTGAACCCTCTCCTGAGTAGGATAAACATATCCTGTCTCTAGATCGAAGAACATCCCCAGGTAAACAAACTTCTGGGATGGAGTCAGCTCTGAATTTTGGAAATTGATCATCCAGCCTAAGTCTGTGAGAGTCTTCAAAGCAATCTCCAGATAGGCCGATAAACTTTCCTGGGTGTGCGCCTTTAACAGCCAGTCGTCTATGTACGTGTGGACTGCTATGCTTCCCCTGCGGAGGTATGCGGTAACCGCAAGAACCACTCTGGTGAAAAGGAGCCATGGAAATTCCGAAGGGTAACACCCTGAATTCCCACTGTCTGCCCTGGAATGCAAATCTCAGGAAGCGACGGAAACTCCTCGCTATGGGGATGTGGAAATAAGCATCCTTCAAATCTATTGAAGCTGTCCACATTTCCCTCTCTAACCCCGCCAACACTGACCGCACAGTCTCCATCTTGAAACTGGGCGTCTCTATGAACTTGTTCAATGGCTTGAGGTTGAGAATTGGGTCTCCACCCTCCGGTGTTTTTTGTCACTAAGAACACGGTTGAATAGAAGCCCGGACACTTCAGTGCCAGCTGAATTGCTCCTTTTTGTATGAGGGAGTTTATTTCCTCCTCGATACACAACCTTTGATCTGGATCTCTCGGATTTGGAGTCCAGATTGGCACCAGAGACAGCCGTGATGGCGGGCCTGTCATCCATTCGGGATGATACCCGACTGAAAGCCATCGCAAGACTAAACGGTCCTGAGTCAACCGTTCCCACCCTTGCATGTGGTCGGCCAGCCGGCCTCCCACCGGTCCACCTAGGGAGAGAGGCGGACATAAGGAGTGCAAGAGTGACACTGTCTCCTTTGCCAGAAACACCGGAGTGTTTCTCACCGCAGTAACCGGCCCATCAGGCACGATTACCACGACCAGATCCTCGCGCGCCACGACCAGCACCACGGTGCGCGGGTGGCTGCCTGGCTGGCTGCGCCTGAGGAGCCTGCGCCCCCCTCACTGCTGGCCGAATCTCACGCGGCCGAGGCTGCGATGGTGGCTGGCCTCTGACATGGCCACCTCCACCTCGAGCCTGCAGGGGATGGTACGCAGGGGGTGCAGCGCGAAAGCGCTCCCTACGGAGCACCTCAAACTGTTCGCGCAGCGCCCTCTGGTTATTGACCAGAGTAACCGTCTCCTGGAGGTGCCTACATCCCTCACCTCCAAAGAGACCAGGACCTGCCATAGGCGTACGCAGAAGCCTATTGTACAGGTCCTGGGGCGGGCACAGGTTATCCAACGCAAACGTGCGCCTCGCCCGGACACGCCTGGTCACCGCCTGAGTCATACAGTCCAGAGCCAGGTTGATACCATCCTGGATGGCTCTCTGGACTGTGACCGGGCTCGGTTGGCGTGATGCGGATGCTGTTACTACCCCCTGTAACAGCTGGGAGACGTGAGACAGCGCCGCAATAGACGCTCTCCCATTCTCTTCCGCATCCCGCAACGCGGCATTGGCCGAACGCAACGCGTTCGAACACAAGGCCCCCGTGTCACAACGGGAGCCTGGCCGCGCATCCTCACCCAAAGCCGCGCAGTCATCCACGCTAGGCTTGGGCACCACACCGTACCTCTGGTAGTCCATGGGTACGATGCGGAAGCGCCTTGCGACCTCGCGAGGGGCCTTCGCGAGACGCCAATTCGCCTTGATGGACGTCTCCGCCGCCGAGAACATATCCACGATATGCTCTGCTAGCGGCAGAGATGGCATAGCGCTAGCAGTCGACTTACCAGCTAACCACGGCCTGTGGTCTCGCTGGCTAGCCGACTGCTCCACGGGCAGGTCTGGCCTGACACTTATCAGCCATTGACAAGCGTCAGACCAATCCTCCTCCGTGGCTAACTGCGAGAGCTCTACTAGACGAGGGCCTTCGTCTTCCTCCTGAGCAAACGCAGCCGAGCTTGACGGCGGATATGCTGACACTCCTGGCAAGCCAGAGAAAGCATGCGGGCCCGAAAGAGCAGGCATGGTAATCTGACTGGCTTGTCCAGGAGCAGGCGCTGTGGTAGAGCGCGGGCCAGATACCGCCCCACCACAGCCCCGGCCAGCACCAGCAATACCCTCGGCAAGCCGAGGTACGCGGAACAACTGACCATCAGCACCGACCAGGGCCACCTTCTGAGCCATGACTCCTACTCCTGCGTGAGTAGAACCGTGGATTATGACGCCTGCATTCCCCACGAGGGGTGCACAGACGTCAAAATCCATGGCCACGTCCTCAGAAGGGGACCCTAACAGATAATCCTCTTCTTCCTGGCCAGAAAGATTAGACTCCGGGTCAGCAAAGAGAGCTAACCCGGACTGGCCAGGAAAGGTGCCATAGGAGGTACTGGCACCTGCGGCATGCGGATACCCCTGGGCTGATAAGCAGCCAGCAGGTTCCAGCGACAGCCGTCCATGAATCCCTGGCGCGGCAAGCCTGCTGCCAGGGGCGTGGAACACCCCCACTAATGGGGCCACCTCTGAATCCTCGAAAACTGGTAACGGCCTAAGGAGGGATGATTCAGAGGCGGGGATTATCTGCTCCGAAGCAGATGATGAGGACAACAAAGGATTTGGTCCAGGAAGCATGCCATGAAGCAACTCTGGTACCAAATCCTTTATTGTCCTCTTCATCTCTCCCAACATCTCACTACGGAAGGCCTCCATGTCCACTGAGGACGAGGCCTTCCTCTTACCATTTTTACTCACAACCTCTCTTTTCAGCTTCCTCTCCTCCTCCACAACCTTGTCCTTAGCCTGTAAGCATAAAAATTCGATCATTAGTTCGCCCCCCTAATGCTTACATACGTCACAATTGAGCAATGGCCCACAGGGGCTACAATGAAAGCAAAGATGCAGTATAAACGTCTCTTTCAGGAAGTGACCACAGGACGGGCAACCAGGTCTCTGAAATAGGACAGAGGACGAGGACAATGAGCACTTTAGTTAAAGTTAGAAAACTCAAAACCAAAATAAGAGAGGGAAATGATCATAAGGATCACTAATCATATGAAACCAGCGTTGGAAAAAACTTTACTTGTTAATAAAGAGCAAGGCTGATTATGATGTAGAACATCTTCAGGATAGATATTCAGACTACACAAACATCAGATACATAATTATAACAATGGCAATTTATAGTTCAAATAATTATCATCACCTCATATCATCAACTAGAATACATGACTCTTTGTATAGACAAACCATCCAACGTGATGAACTGGAACACTCCACCAAGACTACGCCTCTCAACCCTCTCCACCTTAGGGGAAGGAATTGGATCAAGAGGGCAAAGTGAGAAGACCTTCATACGAGGCCTCCGAGTCACTGAACATAGACTTTTTGGTTAGATAACCTAACAGTATTAGTAGGAAATGGAACCTTGGTGGAGAGAAAACAAACCCTCTGATGATGTGAAGTCCATTACATATCCTGACAGATACCTGTGGACATAAACACAGAGAGAGATTAGTATTATATAGCACCATGTTGACATAAAACAACTATACTAGGCACTTATCATGATAAACTCGAGTCCCGGAAACACATTACACCGGGAAAAACTCGCTAAACTATAATAGAAGTCACCTGATGGATAGGTCCTGGGCCCTCCTCCGGCGAAGTAACTCTCTCAGACATCACAACAGGTGTTTCAAACTTCTACTAAACGCTTAATTAGACTTAAAAAGACTAGTGAAAAGCTTAGAGCACAAAGCATGTGTTCACCCTCTGCCAATAAATTAGCAAAGAGGAAGTGCTAGTCTGCGCATGCGCGGTGGTGGGGCTGGCATCCGCCGGACTGCACCCTGAGTCCCTGCCCAGTAGGGGCACCTAACTGTTTTTATTCTGAGTGTTTATTGAGTGCAAGCCGATATTTAGCAATATCAAAGAGTATTAGGGAGGTAAGTACACTCTTGAAGTGAAAATCTCTTTTCTCGAACAACTTTGCAGATGAAAGGGCTAAAATAAGATTCATTAATATGACTTACAGAAAACAGGTCAAAGTATCCATTATCAGCATCCAGATTTGAAACAAAGCTGTCCTTAAGCGCCAACTTCTGCATGATACTCGTTATATGAGCATCTGTCTTTTTATCTACGCTGGCCGATTTGATGACTGTGTGTATATTTTCTTCAGACTCTCCTTCATGAAATTCAAGCTCGGGAATATTCCCGTACACTGGCAGGTCTTTACGCTGGTCATAAGGCTCGTATCCATACATTATCACAGCATCTAGTTCAGTATAGTACTCGGCGAATGAATGATTGAACTCCAGCCGAATCAAGCTACATGTATAGAACAATAATTCACAGTGTTAACCATTTAACCCTTACCATTCTGGTGTCAAAACTTTAAATTTTCAAATTAAATTAAAAGATGAACGGGTGTTAATTTTTCAACAAATTTGGTGGGAGATGGTGCTTTCATAGACAGCAACATCTTCCACCAAAATTGTTGAAAAATGTACACCAGTTTCTGTGATATTGACACAATAAAAGATAGAATATTGACATCAGTGTGGTTAGGGCTATAGCCGGCTAAAAAAGGGCTCCTACAGTGGTCTTGGGAAATGTCCATTTGCAGACCATAATAAGATTTTTTTTTTTTTTACCACTGGAATGACTGGCTTGGTTATCGAGCCAGCCAATCGAGTGGTAAATTTTCGAAAATAATCTCTCGGTCTGCAAATGGACATTATGTTTGAGAAAATTGCAATTTTCTTGAACAAATTTGATGACTAAGCTGTTAATCGGCAAATTTGTTTAAGAAAATTTCCTCATAGAAAATAAATGAAACCATCACAAATACTCTATGATATATGCTAATATATTTAACTGGCTCAATTCAACACAGAATCAAAACAAATCTGCCCCTAATAGGCAGATTACCTAGCTGTCAGACTGGTACATGCGCAAGCTCCTCTGACTCAGCCACATGATAATGAATACCATTGGCTACCAATTCGGCAACTGTGAAATAAGACCATGTCTCTCGTGAGGTTGGAGAGGCCGGGTCGTAATTGTGATGGTAAATATCAACTCTCCTGTGAAAGAAGAAATCCATGATTTCGTTTATTTCATCTCAAGAGCATACTTAATACCATCATAAATACTCTATGATATAAAGCAGAATTTGTAAGGGAATTCGGAGGGAGGCAGGCATGGTCACACTCCCGAATGTCAAATGGTTTTCAAAAGAGTTGAATTACAATCAATTTTACCTTTTGGTTCCTACCCCGGCCCCTGCAGGTTGAGCTAAATGTAAATTTTCTCCTGCATTACACAATCATACTGGTAACTGGGGAGTTACATTACACCAATTACCGCACAGACAGAGACACACACACATGGGGGGGGGGGGGGAAGTTACATTACAACCAATTACCACACACACGAACACATGCTCGTACGCTCGTTCGCAAGCACGCACGCGCACACACACACACACACATGGGGGGACAGCATAATCTCCACTTTTACTAAAAAAAGTAGGGATAATTATCACCTAGAAAACGTATACATACAGATTACATAAGAGAAGTGGTCTTAAGAGACAGATGGCCTTATTACTGAGCTACATTTGGTATCTGTGTGTGAATATCAGTATTATTGTGTGGGTGAATGGGTGTGGGTGAGTGAGTAAGCGAGTGAGTGAGTGAGTGTCTTCAGTTGGTGTGTGTGCGTGCGTGTGCGCATGCTTCCATGTATGTGCATACACATGCTAAATGCTTGCAATGAGTGAAGCTTACTCTGTAGGGAATGTATTATTAGAGAGAGTTTGTGAGAACAGCCTGGCTTCGGGCGGACATCTAGTAGGCTTTCCTGACCACAGTGTAGCCCATCTGAAACAAGTAGACAAACAATGAAAATTTAAAACTATAATAAACTACTAGATGGACTGCATGCCACGTGTCACACCATTTAGTTTTACCACATACCACAAATCATGCGTAGCAGTGTCGTGAAATAAGGATTTCTTAAAACAAATCTAACCTTCTAATTCTTGAAAAGGAGACAGATCACACACAAATAAATCAAATCCAAACCACATAACGATATGTAAACAATTTGAAAATCATTTCATTTATGGTGGTGACTGGATGAAATGATTAGAACAAATCTGTATCGTTTTATTAACATCGGTTAATCCCTGGATGAATTAAATGCCCTATCGTAAGTTCAAACCACTTAGAAATATTGCAAAAATTTTAGAATCCTTTCAATGTACCTTTCCAGTTTTAGCTATGCCTCGCCCATCTCTAGATAAGCTCCACCCACACCTCACCCATGTTGTGATCGATCGATTTCTGAACACCATGACTATAAATTTCCAAAGAAAACACACAGGTAAGCTGATGAAGATTTTGCAACTAATTTGACTGAGTGCTGTTGCTGCCTAAGGCAGCACCAGTGCTCAGTCAAGTTAGTTTCAAAATATTCAACAGCATGTTTAGTAAATAGCAAAGAATTACAAAGATATACAATTTATACGTGTCGGAACATTTGAGATTTGATGACTTTCTATATGGAACCCTTTGTGACGTAATGATTGTGACATCATACACACGCTGAGCTGATTATGACGTCATATGAGGTCAGATGATGGATGGATACTCTGGAAAGGTGAATTTGAATGGATGCCAAGTCCAAATCATTGGCTATGCCCCTGATGACTTACATGTGACTCTTTAACCCTCAAATTTGTTCAAAGACAATTTCAATTTTCCCCATAGAAAATGTCCATTTGCAGACCAAGAAGACTAATTTTGAAATATTGCCACTGGAATGACTCGCTCGGTTATCGAGCCAGTCGTTCCAGTGGTAAATTAAAAAAAATAGTCTTCTCTTGGTCTGCAAATGGACATTTCTCAAGATCACTGCAGAAGCTGTTTTGGCTGATATGAATATTAAAGGGCTTAATGTACATTCAAAGACGTTTCTTTTCATGCCACATGCTGGTATGCCAGTTGGATCACTACATGTATGTCGAGCCATCCTATGCTTCGCGTATAAAGGCTCGACAAAAATTGTGTCAAAATAAGTTCTTTTTATAAGCACAATGCAACTAAGGACTGGTTAGTGAAGGTACATTTGCAAACTTGCATGCAGTGTGTATATATATTTCAGGTTAACATGCTATATCGCATCAATATTTGGATCCATCTCTATACTAGCTATGCCCACCCATCTATAGCAACCCACACATCTATAGCAATGCACACATCAATAGCAATGCACACGTCTATAGCAATGCACACATCAATAGCAATGCACCCATCTATAGCAACCCACACATCTATAGCAATGCACACGTCTATAGCAACACACACATCTACATGTATAGCAACGCACACATCAATAGCAATGCACACATCTATAGCAATGCACACATCAATAGCAATGCACACATCTATAGCAACGCACACATCTATAGCAATGCACACATCATTAGCAATGCACACATCTATAGCAACGCACACATCTATCATCTATAGCAATGCACACATCAATAGCAATGCACACATCTATAGCAATGCACACATCTATAGCAATGCACACATCTATAGCAATGCACACGTCTATAGCAACACACACATCTACATGTATAGCAACGCACACATCAATAGCAATGCACACATCTATAGCAATGCACACATCAATAGCAATGCACACATCTATAGCAATGCACACATCTATAGCAATGCACACATCAATAGCAATGCACACATCTATAGCAACACACACATCTACATGTATAGCAACGCACACATCTATAGCAATGCACACATCAATAGCAATGCACACATCTATAGCAACGCACACATCTATAGCAACACGCACATCTATAGTAATGCACACATCTATAGCAACGCACACATCTACATGTATAGCAATGCACACACCTATAGCAATGCACACACCTATAGCAATGCACACATCTATAGCAATGCACACATCTATAGCAATGCACACATCTATAGCAATGCACACATCTACATATATAGCAACGCACACATCTACATGTATAGCAATGCACACATCTATAGCAATGCACACATCTATAGCAACGCACACATCTATAGCAATGCACACATCTACATATATAGCAATGGACACATCTACATGTATAGCAATGCACACATCTATAGCAATGCACACAGCTATTGCAACGCACACATCTATAGCAATGCACACATCTATAGCAATGCACACATCAATGCACACGTCTATAGCAACACACATATCTACATCTATAGCAACGCACACATCTATAGCAATGCACACATCTACATCTATAGCAACGCACATATCTATAGCAATGCACACATCTATAGCAATGCACACATCTACATATATAGCAATGGACACATCTACATGTATAGCAATGCACACATCTATAGCAATGCACACATCTATAGCAATGCACACATCTATAGCAATGCACACGTCTATAGCAATGCACACATCTACATGCATAGCAACGCACACATCAATAGCAATGCACCCATCTATAGCAACACACACATCTATAGCAATGCTAGGCTTGTGCGATTTTTGGTTTGAAACATCGCGATCGATTTTATAAAAAAAAATCGCGATTTTCGATTAAATCGTAGGTCCAAATTCCCAAAAGTATAAACTGGGGTATCTTTACTTGTTTCTAGAAAAATTTGAAATAAATGATACAAAAATAGCACGAAATTAAAACACATTTTCATGTGATGAATTCTTACCATCCTACGTCTTTGCTTAATGTATACCTTATATCCATCATCGTGAGATAAAATGTCGCCGAGAAAAAAATATAAATTACATGACGTATCAGCTTCCGCTTATAGCCTCCCTTTGTAGGACGAGTTTAGGTCATTACCGGAGTAATGCGAAGACGCTAATATTAGTACCCGGGGAGATACTGCGCATCCACATACATAGGACGGTAGCTTTGAGTAGGTATGAGTGTAATGGCGTAAACTCGTCCTATAGTGCAGTTCATAGTTGATTTCAGAATGTACGATTTACATTTAAGAGTAATCAACAGAACGGACAGTTCAAAATCAAACAATCTGGAATGCTGTTGCTTTATTTTCTTTAATTTAACATGACAACTGAATCAAAAAGGAGAAATTATTACACCGCCTGAAATCGCTAACTTTAGAACTAAAAAGAATTATGTTCACTGATTGCCCCTAACACTCTGCAATTAAGTATATACTTGGCAATTCACGACAGACTCAGGGTCTGCAGTGAAAGAAAGAAAATTATATGGCGATTCGAAGGAGTAACTAGCTGGTTTTCTCAATGACAAAGGTGTTACCTCGCTATTGTTACTGTGTTTATTGTAGCACTTTGTGTTGTGATTAGTAATTATTCGGCACATGCATGGCACGGCGGGATATAAACACAATGAACACAGGCGTGAATCGATTATAATTGTACTCATGTACTGATAAAATGCGACGGAAAAGTACACACTTCAGATTTTAAAAAAAACATGAAATTTTTGATGATTTTCCGATTTTTCCTCACTTACATCGTAAAAATCACAATTTTAAAAATAAATCGAACTTCACGATTAAATCAAAAAATCACGCAAGCCTATGCAACTCACACATCTATAGCAACGCACACATCTATAGCAACGCACACATCTATTGTAACGCACACATCTACAGCAACGGGTAAGCTCTGCCAATGTTCTATGTCTGCGGGAATGGAGGAATCCACTTTTAGTCATGCCCGGTCCATCTCTAGCTAAGCACCATCCACGTTTTGACCGTGTTTGGGATCAGTCGATCTCTGCATGCTCTGAATATCAATTTCTAGAAAAGTATACACTCAGGTAGGCTGTTGAACATTCTGAAACCAATTTGACGAGGTACTGTGGCTGCCACACGCCCAGTTAAATTAGTTTCAAAATATTTAACAGCATCTTTATTAAATAGTAACCAGATTGATCCGTCGATGACACGTCATCGCAAACCACTTTGAACTTTTGACACATCCCACCCCTAGGGATGGAGCCAAATTTAAACATCCTTTTGCACTCCACAACCATATGGGTAACTCACATACTGTACCAAATTTGGTTGAATTTCATCCCAATAGTGTCAGAGGAGTTGGATTACAATCAATTTCATGACCTTTTTCCCCACACATCTTGAAGGGTGGGGCCAAATGCAAATGTGCTCATCCACTCCATATTGATATGGGTAACTACTAACTCACAAGCCAAATTTGGTTGAATTCCATCCAATGGTTTTGGAGGAGATGCGTTACAATCAATTTCTGCAAGTTGACCTTTTGACCCCTCTCCCGCCTCCTGTGGGTGGAGCCAAATCTAAATAGCCTCTTGCACTCTGCAATCATATGGGTAACTCAGATATCAAATTTGGTTGAGTTCCGTCTAACGATTTCAGAGGAGTTGTGTTACAACTGATTTTACCTTTTGACCTCTGCCAAGCCCCACACACACCCTCAACCCTGGGGGTGGTGCCAAATCGAAATATTGCCTTGCAAAGCGGAATCATATGGGTAACCCACATACCAATTTGATTTAATTCCACGTAATGCTTTGGGAGATAGCGTGATGGATGGATGGGCAGATGGATGGACAGAGGCGAATACAATATCCCCAACAGTTTTTTCAAACGTGGGGATAATGACATACAATTTGTACAACTTGACAGGCTACATTTTAACAGATTAAGATGAACTAAATTGTGTCAATTATGAAATAATTGATAATGATATCAGCCTGTATGTGAGAATTAGTTGACTATGACGCCATATGATTGATCGATAAACCGGATTCCTCTATTGATTTGAAACGTTAAATCCTGAATACAGACTCTAAATTTCAAAGTAATTATGTAGCTAAGTTGTTAAATAGTTGCTACCTAATGTCAAATATTCAACAGAATGTTTATTAAATTGTAAACTTATTAAACAGATACAATTGCACAATTTTGTGACAGACTTGGATTCCGATGATGGAGCTACGTCATTGTCCCCACGCTTTTCAAAGAAAAGGTGAGGATTATGTGATGCTACCCGTGTGTACAATGACATGTATGTGAGCCGGCTGTGCACTTATGGATTGCAACGCATCTCTTTCTAGACCGTTTAAGATAGAAACTTGAAATCCTGGATATGATTATACCTATGGGCAAGGATGTGCATGACACTTTGGGAATTTTGTTCCGACTCCACCCCTCCCCCACACCACTGGGCTAGGTCCAGGGGGTCAAAAGGTCCAAATTGGCCAGTAATTATCAATTGTAATGCAACTCTTCCTAGACCATTTCAGACAGAAACTTGAAACTTTGGGGATGATTGCACATATGGACAGGGATGTGCATGACACTTTTGAAATTTTGTTATGCCCCGCAGGCTCAGGGGGTGGGGGACTGCGGGTCAAACATTAAATTTATCCAAAGGTGGTCATGTCAGACATCATTTTGAAGCCCATGAGTAGTAGACTACAGTACAAGGAATTATTTTGATCTTGGGTCAAACTGATTGTAGGGGCGGGGTCAAAAGTGCAAAATTAGGCACCAATCCATTGTAACGCAACTCTTCGCACACCATTTCAGATAGAAATTTGAAACTTTGGGGATAATTACACGTATGAACAAGGCTGTGCATGACACATTGGAATTTTGATATCACCCCAGGGCCAGGGGTGGGAGAAATGGGGGGCAGAAAATAAATTTTATCAAATGTGGTCGTCACATATCATTTTGAAGCTTGATGAGCAGTGGCCAATGGTCAAATGGGCAAATTGGGCATCAGTCACCTGTTGAAATTTTGAAACAAATTACCCATTGAAACTACATTTCAAGGAATTTATTGTGTTTGGGGTCAGTGAGGGTAAAGTACACAGCGGTGAATGTGTGCGGATTTTTGATGGTATTCCATTGACTGCGCATTCTAGTTTTTAATGTGCAGGTAAAGCAGCAATATCTAAACCTTTAACTCTCAAATTTGTTCAAGAATATTTTTAATTACTCATAGAATTTATTTTTGAAAATTTACTACTGGAATGTCTGGCTTGGTTATCAATTATCAGTTTAGTGCTTACATGTATGGTCGAGTTGCTTAAATTCGTGAGTACTGAAATTCATGAATTTGTTTTTATCGCTCTCGTTCTATGATGTAACGTTGCATGGAATGCATCTACACAGTACACACATTTTGATTGACAGTTCTGAAGCTTTTGACAAAGTTTTGAGCAAAACACGGTCAAAACAAGAGACTTTTCATACGATTACTGATGGTAGTGACAAAAATTTCAAGATTCCGTAATGCACTTTCTTAGATTACTTACTTGCGCTTATTTAGCACATAAAATGAGCAATTTTTACAATCCAAAGTTACCACCTGTTTTGGTTACATTTTTTCGCCGCATCGGATTAGCCTGATTGACGGGAGCACGTATAAATTTTATTGGAGGCTCTAGAGGAAGGGGTGGGTGCTTATTAATCATTTACCAAAATGTCAAAATTAACAGAAAGTGCACACATGTTTTTTTTAACAATAGAATTTTTTTTATTCTTTCCTTTATGCCTGCTGAACATGTTTTAAAGACCCTAGCGTTAGCTCATTTCTTCAGCTCATTAATATTTGTGAATTTCATGTCACGTCACTACCTAACGAAAGCGGCATCCATTTGGGGTTTTTTTCTTCTCTTCAAATGTATCAACTGCTTTTATAGTTTATACATTCATTTGTAGGAGTAATTTATCGGTTAAAACGGGCAAAATTAGCAGTTGAAACATTCAACAAACTGATAGTGATATTTAAGGATTTACAAGCATGTACCAGACAGCTGAAGATGCATAATCACCAATTCACGAAATTCGGTACCGCTATTTCACACATAACCTGGCGAGGTGGGTCAGTTCAAAAGGTTGGGATTTGTTTAAAAATTAAAATTAGTGTTATTTCACATTGTGTTAAATTCTTCCGCAGATCTGTTTAAGAGTTTTCTTTCACGAGTGCATTACTTGCTTAGATTCACGAATTTTGGTACCCATAGTATACCTACAATGTAATATCAATATATTGGACTGTAGCATTAAAGGGGTTAACATGTGCATTGTTCATTTTCATGACCACAATAGAAATTGTGAAACAGGACATAGCTGACAAATATGCTAAATGTATCGCTGACAGATAGACAACAGAGTGAGACTCAAGTAAATAACACCGTCGAAACGGCCCCTGATAACGGGTAGTCATGAAACATATTACAGCTCAGAAATAGCATGTTTACAAAACAAAATAAAACATACTGTTCAATATGTTGAACTTAATTCACCTTTCCAGAGTATCCATCTATCCTCTGACGTTATAATCATTACGCCATAAATGATTCTATTTGGCCAGTCCTTTTACTCCAACGTGTTGTATGAATTGTATGTCTCTACTATTTAATAAACATGCTGTTGAATTTTTTTAAACTATTTTGACTGCACGCTGTTGTTGCTATAGTTCCAAAATATTAAATAACTTACAGGTCTGTATAGTTTTCTGGAAAATGAGTCAGGGAGTTTATAGATCGATCGATCCAAACATGAGTAAGGTGTGGGTGGAGCTTAGCTAGAGATGGGCGGGGCATAGCAAAAAATGGAAAGGTCAATTTGATTGGAAGTCATTGCTGCCTAATCTTTTTAAGGCTCAAAATATTCAACAGAACATTTCTTACATCATGTTCACCTGTTATATTCACAAAAATGTTTCTGTTTATGTTTTGGAAACAGGTTAACTTATTTACTACCTGTACTGTATGGCTGCCCTTTGTTCCTTTGCAGCCCAAAAGAAGACTATTTTTAAAAACTTACTGCTGGAATGACTGGCTCAGTTACCGAGCCACTCCCAGTCATTAGTGGTAAATTAAAAAAAATAATCTCTTCGCATACAAATGAACACTATCTTTGAAAAAAATTAGAATTTTTTTTGAAGATTAAAGGGTTATAATAAATTTAGATATGATTGTATACCTGTCTCTCCCGGAGTCAACGTCTGTACCGACTGAGGTGTCACATGCCATTATCTTGACAATTGTTCCTGCATTGTACGTTTCCACGATTTGGATACAAGATGGATAAACTTTATGTTCAAATGCCAGTTCTATTAAAAGTGAAGCAAAACAAGACGCGTGCAAAAATTAGCATCAACTTTTCTCAAATAACATGACAAAATGTATTTCTTTGTGAGAAAGAGCAATTTACATGTAACACTTTTAATGGTCAGATTTGGCATGCTTGGGCATTAGATCTGACTATTGAATGTCTAATTACAGGCCAAGAGGACACAATTTCTGAAAATATATTACCGGAATGACTGGCTCGGTTACCGAGCCAGTCACAGTCATTTCAGTAATAAATTTTCAAAAATAGTCTTCTCTTGGCCTGCAAATGGATATTTCCAAAGACCACTGCAGAGGCCTGTTTTGGCTGGCTTAACAGTTAAAGGGTTAACCCTTTTACTGACCAATCCTGGAAAAAGTATAATCAATGGCAGCGCCTTCCAACCATATTTAACAAGTATATTTAACATTTAATATTTAACAAGTTACCTGTTTGTTTGCACTCAGGTTGAGATAGGGGAATTTATCATTGAAAGGGTTACTATATACTGGCAGGCAGTATATCTTTGTGTAAAAATATATTTGACTTAATACAATATACAAAAGCCCAGTCTTCTACCACACCACAAACATGCATGTACCTTTGTAGACATGCATGCATGCATAGATACATGTACACAAATGCACACACACACACACCTCTAGCGCTTAGTACGGCTTACAGAGACATGCTTAGTACGTGTAGTACCACTACAAAATATTTGAAGAATGCGTTTTTAATGATAAATACAACTGTGGACATCCCTGGTTATGAGTGTGCCCAGTTGATGGGTGTGTATCCATACAATTGTTCCCAGTTGCCACCTTTCACAAACCTCCGCACACGCACGCACACACACACACACGCACCTCTAGCGCTTAGTACAGCTTACAGAGACATGCTTAGTACTTGCATACAGGGGGACACTGTCAGAAACATGCGCGCGCATGCACACACAAAAATCTGTCATTAGCTGCCCTATTTAATAATACAATACCTATGAAATCTTGGCTACGAAAGCTGTCCGGTGGCCTTCCAAGAGACTTTCTGGATGATGGGCAGCACCTCCACCAAGAACCATAGGTTCTCTGTGAGAAAAAGATAAATTATATTTCAAGGACAAATATCATATGAACTGTCCACCGATTAGGCCACTCCATGATGGTTCTAGCTCAATACTTATATTCTCTGTTATTGTCTTGTAGAATGTCCATTTATAAGCCAGGAGAATACAAATTTTGAAAGTTTACCACAGGAATGACAGGCATCAATCTGCTAAATCATCTCCTGGTCTGTCCAATGTTTGTCCCAATGTGTTTCAAAGCTTACGACTCCTTGCCATAATGAGAAATTGAGTCAATCGGTACTCATTTTATCATAGAAAATAGTTCTTTTTGTGATGTGTACTATCTATATCAATAAATAACATTGACCATAAAACCATCGTGAAATGCCCAAATATTTAGTAGTAACCTTCAGCATCCGCTCTGATAAGATTTCTCGCCTACAAACGCCCTAGATTGAAGGAAATGTCAATTTCCCTTTCTCCGAGATCTAACAATACTCACCATTCTGTTACTTCTGATATACAGCTGGCCTTGACAGCGGCTCTAGGATTATAGACTTAGAAAGCTTTACCGACTCCTGGAAACCGGGTACTCGGCTCCCAACTGCCGAGTACCCGTTTACCATAGAGCTCATATTGTTTGCATAGCCACCAAACAAGAGAAAACTATGGCTTGCCTCCGTGGGGCTGGGAGGCTGGGTCCGTAACAGAATGGTGAGTATTGTTAGATCTCGGAGAAAGGGAAATTGACATTTCCTTCATTCTCCTTCGATCAATACTCACCATTCTGTTACTTCTGATATACACCAGATTTGATCAGTAACCTGGTGGGAAGGGGCAAGCCATAAATGCTAATTTTGCCCCTTGGAGAAAGATTTTAGACTTCAAACTTGACTAACGGAGACCTAAAAGGACCGTCAAGTTCACAGAACCGAATCACATTCGCATCAACGCCCCCCCCCCCCCTTTTTCCTCCTAAGAAAAGGGAGAGAACTCACGAACATCTATCTCGCCTGAAACACAAATATGCCAAGAGGGTTAACCGCTCCCTGCATATTCCATGTATTAGCCTGGGAATGAGCATGAATATATAAGATGAATGAACATGATACACATCCATAATACAAAAAACTCTCACTATTGAATTACCTTATGATAATTGGACTCCAGACGTACCGCCTCCAACCATTCACTGGTTCGGCCATCAGTGACACAATCTGGTTGTCATCCTCTCGCTTGACCATGCCTGCTTTAGGTTCTTTTCTTACCGAAGTGAAAAAAAGGTGAAGAGCAGTGTGGTCACTAACTATCGTTTCAAAACAGCTAAAGCGAGTGGATTGGCTGAGTCTGACACATCCCTCATATTGTAATCCATAAATGAGGACTCACAGTGCCATTGTGCAACGGCCATGATGTCCTTTAATGGAACACCATTGTAAAGGGCGGTCGAGGCGGCTATTCCTCTGACATCGTGTGCCCTTACGCCTTGCACCTGGTGCCCAGTCGCCATCTCATGAGTAGTCTGAATGCATTCGACCACCCAACGAGAGATAGTATCCATGGATGCGGCGCCATAAGGCTTTTTATGGCAGATCCACAAATGTCTATCGTTCGACCGTAACGGGTCAGTCCGTTTCTTGTACTTAGTCAAAGCACGGACCGGGCACCAGACACTGGCATCACGATCAAACCTAGTTAACTTCGGTATAATGATCGGTTTGCCGGGATATCTCAAAGATTGGTTCTTTGATATAAACCCTGCTCTTGGCAGAAGACGCAGACCTTCTCCAGAAACAATAAATCGGTTCCTCTCTGCCGAAAGCGCATGGATCTCACTGCGCCTTCTAGCTGAGGAAGCTGCCAATAGAAAGACCGCCTTTAGAGTCAAATGCTTTAGACTAGCCGAACGCAACGGTTCGAAAGGGTGCTTGGCCAGTACATTAAGCACTAAAGATAGACTCCAGGCTGGAATGACTACCGGTTGTCTCGGGCGGAGATTGCTCATTCCCTTCAACATCACATTTAACTGGGCCACCTCTGGACTATCCCTGTTGGCTAGACAAGGGATAACTGATGCCAAAGCTGACTTGTATCCAGCAACTGTGACGGGAGCTAGTCCTGCAAAGAACAGCTCACAGAGAAAGTCTGCTATTTGCTGAATAGTGGATTGAAAGGTATCAATACCCTTTTCTTCACACCAGTCTGCAAATCTGTTAACCTTGTTGTTATATGACTTGAAGGTTGACCTCCTTCTCGCAGCCGCGATGAAATCAGCAGCCTGTCGAGAAAAGCCTTCCGACGTGGAACGTTGTTTGATAACATCCACGCAGTCAATTTGAACATTTCGGGACGCTCGTGTAGGAAGCGTCCCTTGGCCTGGAAGATTATGTTCGGAATCTCGGGCAACTGCACAGGATTTTCCACCAGCAGATCTAGAAGATCCGTGAACCACGCCCTGCTCGGCCAATACGGCGCTATTAGCAGGACCAGACACGGTTCCTCCCTGACCTTCACCAATACCTTCGGTAGAAGAATGGTGGGTGGGTACGCGTAAGCGTGCATCCCTCTCCAGCTTATCGCCAGAGCGTCTGTATCGACGGCATTTGGATCTGGAATCGGCGAGACATATGTCATGATTTGAGCATTTCCCTTTGTGGCGAACAAGTCCACGTTGGGTTTGCCTCAATGCTCGCAGAACCGGAGGGTTGAGGGACCATTCTGTTGGCAGAATTGCGAGACAAAGCATCCGCCAGAATGTTCAATCGGCCAGGAATATGAGCTGCTTTCAAAACAACCGAGTAATTCCTGCACCATTGAATCAAGTGCCACACCCTGATACACAGAGTGGGCGACCTGATCCCGCCTTGGCGATTTATATATGATACTACTGTCGAATTGTCCGACCGTATCAATATCACCTTGCCCCTGATCATCGGAAGGAACTCTTCCAACGCCAGTTCCACTGCCATCATTTCCAACAGATTGATATGCAGCTGACTCTCCGGCAGAGTCCATGTGCCCGAGACCTGGTGTTCTCCCAGGCAGGCACCCCACCCTTCCAGCGATGCATCCGTGTAGACAGACAGCTGGGGGTGGGGTAGGTGCAGCGAAACCTCAAATAGGAGATTCTGACGCTGTTTCCACCATAGAAGATGCGATATTATCGGCTCCAAAACTGGCACCAGTTTTGACAGGGGTTCTGTTCTCTGTTTCCACAGAGACATCAGATACAACTGGATAGGGCTTCGCATTAGAGCAGCGTACGGGATAACCTGCTCCATGGAGACCATCATGCCCAGCATCTGAAGGAACCGCCTCGCCTGAATGTGGTTTCCCACTCGAAAACTCTTGAGGATGGCTAACAGAGACACCACTCTGGGCTCTGACGGGTAAACCCTGCCCTCCTCGAGGTCGAATCGCATCCCCAAATAAACGAAATGTTGAGTGGGCGTCAACTCGGATTTCTCCTCGTTGACTATCCAGCCTAGATCTGAAAGCAACTTCAGAGTCAGAGCAGTATCCACGTTCAACCTGGCTGCCGAGTCTGCCTTGAGCAGCCAGTCGTCTATGTAGGTGTGTAGCGCCACGTTCTCTTTTCTGAGAAACGCTGTCACCGCATAGGACCACTCTTGTGAAAACCCTCGGAGCTGTCGACAGGCCAAACGGGAAAACTGTAAACTCCCATACTTGATTCTGAAACGCAAATCTCAGAAACCTGTGCCAACTCCGATTCATAGGAATGTGGAAATATGCATCTTTCAGATCGATCGATACACACCACATTCCTTTCCTCAATCCCGCCATTACCGACCTCGGCGTTTCCATCTGGAACCGAGGCGTATGTTTAAACCAATTTAATGGCCTGAGATTGAGTATGGGTCTCCATCCCCCTGTGCTCATGGGGACAAGGAACATGTTTGAATAGAAGCCTGGAGTGTTTCGGTTTGCTGGTTTTATTGCTCCCTTCAGAAGCAAACCCGACACTTCCTTTTGAACGGCTTCTAACTTGTCTGGCTCCCTTGGTACAGGTGTCCAGACAGGTGCCAAAGACAGATTTTGTGGTGGAAAGTCCCACCACTCCGGCATGTAACGCTGGCATAACCATCCCAGGACCAGACTGTCTGACGTCACACCTCGCCAGGCCTCGACGAAACGCATGAGCCTTCCACCCACCATAGATGCCTCGACATCTAACGGGGTTGTCCGGCTCGCAGTCCGCCCCCCCCCCCCCTCTTTCTTAATGAGAGAGAGAGAGAGAACCATTTCGTTCTAGGCACGATGGGTATAACTGGCACCGCTGTTCCTGTCGCACAGGCGCGGTCCAGGTGGATATGAAGGGAGCTTTCGTACCCTCAGGTACGCTTCGGCCCCTTCTGTCCGCCCTTTGGGGCCTTACCCTTACCCTTGCCCTTCCCGCCTCTAGGGCGGTCAGGAGCAACATTGGGGAGGGTAGGCGCCTCTACAACCTTCCTGGGCTTCTTCGCCGGTGGCGGCTCCGAAAACCCAGCTGAAGCAGAAGTCGCAACAGGCCTAGCTTTCGCCTTGCCCTTATGCTTCTTTGAAGGTTGTCCCGTTAGCGGTTTCCCCACAGCCCCTAGTGCGTGCGCTTGCCACACTAGCTCTAGCTGTAGGTTTACCGCTAACCGATTCTGCGCGATACTGGCGGTATCCTCTAAGATGGCCCGCACTTGGCCACCGAAGATGCTAGGCCCTGTCAGGGGCGTCCCAAGAAGACGCTCCCTGACTGCCGTAGCCGGACGCATATGGTCAATGACCATTTGCCTCCTGGATTTCGTCACTCGCGCTTGCACCCTTGCCAATGCGTCCATCGACAGCACCAGGCCGTCATTGACACATGAAAGCGCCACAGGTGGCACAGGGTGGCCTGCCCCCGCTTCAGCCCACACCGACTGAAGGAGACGATAAGAGTGGTTGACAGCGCTCATCGCTGCCCTCACACCCTCATCGCATAGGGACAGGACTTCTTCCTGGTGTACCTGAGACTTGTCCACAAGTGCCAGACCGGGGCCACCCGCCACGGCACTCTGGACGCCCAGTACCCATCGGTCATCCTCCGTGACCGACGACTACACCATACCTGTCGTATTCCCCCCGCGGAATATGACATCTTGCCCGCACCTCCCTGGAGGCCGCAGGGAGCTGACCCTTGGTCATCAGTTGTTTGCTATAAATAGCATCCAACAAATCTATGAACCGTGGATCCAGTCCCACTGACTGGATCCGGGCCGCGGGCAAAATCCCCGTCCTGATCGACGCAACCGACGGACGGGGCGCATCTTCACCGGCCGTGGCCGAAACCACAGACGGGTCAACCCTGGCTAGCCATGCCAGAGCATCTGACCAATCTACCTCCGATGAAGACACCCCCGCAAACACGTCACCCGTTGACGTGCTCACGGGCCTGCCAGCCACGGCTGACACGCCAGGCACTCCGGTACCACACGGTTCCGCCGCCACCCCATGAAACACTCCGGTCCATGGGGTAGGTCCGTACGGAAAACCGTACGGACCCGTAGCAGTCGCGGAACCATAGCCGGACACGGGCGCCAACGGCACCCCACGTCCGACTGCCGGACCAGGCGAGATAGCTGAGTACCACGCCCGGCCCGGCACACCCGTTCCCGTGACGGCTGGTGCCAAACCAAGCCGCACAGAACCGGTGCACGGTAACGGATTGGCCTCAGCCACAGGCGGAGCCGCTGACCTGGTTTGCGCCAAACCAGACAAATGGAGGCCGGTTCCGTCCAGGACGGAATCAACCTCCATATTCTCCACCTGCGGCTTCACGGGCCGCAGCAACCTCTCCTCCTCGTCTTCAGACTCCGAAGAGTCGTCACTAGACGAGTCAACCGTGGAACCGTCCTGGCAGATGGCTCCCACACCTGACGGACCGGCCACCGCTACTGGACCACCCGGAGGTGGCCGCAGAGAAACAGAACCCGTCTGGCCGAAGCCAGACAGGACTGCCAGGGGGCCGTACGAGACGGCCCCTTTGGTAACCAGTCCAGAATCCTGTCCGAGGACAGGATCAGTACCAGGCATGGGGAGAAACTGCCCCCCAACCTTTGGTAGCAGGGACGACACCAGCGTGGGCAGAACGCTATGCAGAAAACCCTGCATAGCCGGACCAAACCACGCCGGCGGTGCCATCTCTGCCACCTCCAGCTGGGGACGTGGAGCACCCCCACCGGCCGAACCGGGCGCTCCACGATTTACTCTCGGACCGCCTGACCCCGCGTCAGACCCAGCCAAGTCCTTCTGGGCAAGGAACTTAACCATCATCTCAATGGACCACACTGCACAAACATTACACCTATGATCAATATTCCACAGGGAACACCTGAAACAGACATGGTCCTTGAACACGACACGGACAAACTTATGGCATTCGTCACATGATGGCGGGGCTGGCTTGGCCTATAACATAAGCACAAACCTACAATAAACAAGCGGAACGAGACCCGGATGGAAGGCAGACAATTAATTTTCAAATAATTTGACTCATAAATTAACTGTAACCCTCCCGCACCCCACCCCGCCACGTTACAACAACGATCGCATTGATTATGACGACAAGAATGAGGCGGGCATTAAACACACCCATAATAGATCCTCCAGGATGTGTAACGGCTCCAGGAATCATATCGCATAGCATTCGGGGTATATTTACTAATCAATATAAATTATACTCCTAACGAAAGCAGCACGATATGTGAAGAAAACAACAAAATGTATAACAAACTGCTGTATCACACGGTAAAACCGCAGACCACGCATCTACTCAAGAATTTTGAAACCACCGATCATTGCAAACCGATCGTGATCGCACGTAAACTGCAGGAAATGTCAATTTCCCTTTCTCCGAGATCTAACAATACTCACCATTCTGTTACTTCTGATATACAGCTGGCCCTGACAGCGGCTCTAGGATTATAGACTTAGAAAGCTTTACCGACTCCTGGGAACCGGGTACCCGGCTCCCCACTGCCGAGTACCCGTTTACCATAGAGCTCATATTGTTTGCATAGCCACCAAACAAGAGAAAACTATGGCTTGCCTCCGTGGGGCTGGGAGGCTGGGTCCGTAACAGAATGGTGAGTATTGTTAGATCTCGGAGAAAGGGAAATTGACATTTCCTGCATTCTCCTTCGATCAATACTCACCATTCTGTTACTTCTGATATACACCAGATTTGATCAGTAACCTGGTGGGAAGGGGCAAGCCATACATGCTAATTTTGCCCCTTGGAGAAAGATTTTAGACTTCAAAACTTGACTAACGGAGACCTAAAAGGACCGTCAAGTTCACGGAACCGAATCACATTCGCGTCACAGCCCCCCCCCCCTTTTTCCTCCTAAGAAAAGGGAGAGAACTAACGAACATGTATCTCGCCTGAAACACCAATATGCCAAGAGGGTTAACTACTCCCTGCATATCGCTTGTATTAGCCTGGGAATGAGCATGAATATATAAGATGAATGAACATGATACATATACATAATACAAAAAACTCTCACTTGTTGAATTACCTTATGATAACAGGACTTCAGACGTACCGCCTACAACCATACACCGGTTCGGCCATCAGTGACACAATCTGGTTGACATCCTCTCGCTTGACCATGCCTGCTTTAGGTTCTTTTCTTACCAAAGTGAAAAAAGGGGAAAAGCAGTGTGGTCACTAACTATCGTTTCAAAACAGCTAAAGCGAGTGGATTGGCTGAGTCTGACACATCCCTCATATAGTAATCCGTAAATGAGGACTCACAGTGCCATTGTGCAACGGCCATGATGTCCTCTAACGGAACACCATTGTAAAGGGCGGTCGAGGCGGCTATTCCTCTAACATCGTGTGCCCTTACGCCCTGCACCTGGTGCCCAGTCGCCATCTCATGAGTAGTCTGAATGCATTCGACCACCCAACGAGAGATAGTATCCATGGATGCGGCGCCATAAGGCTTTTTATGGCAGATCCACAGATGTCTATCGTTCGACCGTAACGAGTCAGTCCGTTTCTTGTACTTAGTCAAAGCACGGACCGGGCACCAGACACTGGCATCACGATCAAACCTGGTTAACTTCGGTATAATGATCGGTTTGCCGGGATATCTCAAAGATTGGTTCTTTGACATAAATTCTGCTCTTGGCAGAAGACGCAGACCTTCTCCAGAAACAATAAATCGGTTCCTCTCTGCCGAAAGCGCATGGATCTCACTGCGCCTTCTAGCTGAGGAAGCTGCCAATAGAAAGACCGCCTTTAGAGCCAAATGCTTTAGACTAGCCGAACGCAACGGTTCAAATGGGTGCTTGGCCAGTACATTAAGCACTAAAGATAGACTCCAGGCTGGAATGACTACCGGTTGTCTCGGTCGGAGATTGCTCATTCCCTTCAACATCACGTTTAACTGGGCCACCTCTGGACTATCCCTGTTGGCTAGACAAGGGATAACTGATGCCAAAGCTGACTTGTATCCAGCAATTGTGACGGGAGCTAGTCCTGTAAAGAACAGCTCACAGAGAAAGTCTGCTATTTGCTGAATAGTGGATTGAAAGGTATCAATACCCTTTTCTTCACACCAGTCTGCAAATCTGTTAACCTTGTTGTTATATGACTTGAAGGTTGACCTCCTTCTCACAGCCGCGATGAAATCAGCAGCCTGTCGAGAAAAGCCTTCCGACGTGGAACGTTGTTTGACAACATCCACGCAGTCAATTTGAACATTTCGGGACGCTCGTGTAGGAAGCGTCCCTTGGCCTGGGAGATTATGTTCGGAATCTCGGGCAACTGCACAGGATTTTCCACCAGCAGATCTAGAAGATCCGTGAACCACGCCCTGCTCGGCCAATACGGCGCTATTAGCAGGACCAGACACGGTTCCTCCCTGACCTTCACCAATACCTTCGGTAGAAGAATGGTGGGTGGATACGCGTAAGCATGCATCCCTCTCCAGCTTATCGCCAGAGCGTCTGTATCGACGGCATTTGGATCTGGAATCGGCGAGACATATGTCATGATTTGAGCATTTTCCTTTGTGGCGAACAAGTCCACGTTGGGTTTGCCCCAATGCTCGAAGATCCGTCGTAGAACTGGAGGGTTGAGGGACCATTCTGTTGGCAGGATTCTCTGTCTGCGAGACAAAGCATCCGCCAGAATGTTCAATCGGCCAGGAATATGAGCTGCTTTCAAAACAACCGAGTAATTCCTGCACCATTGAATCAAGTGCCACACCCTGATGCACAGGGTGGGCGACCTGGTCCCTCCTTGGCGATTTATATATGATACTACTGTCGAATTGTCCGACCGTATCAATATCACCTTGCCCCTGATCATCGGAAGGAACTCTTCCAACGCCAGTTCCACTGCCATCATTTCCAACAGATTGATATGCAGCTGACTCTCCGGGAGAGTCCATGTGCCCGAGACCTGGTGTTCTCCCAGGCAGGCACCCCACCCTTCCAGCGATGCATCCGTGTAAACGGACAGCTGGGGGTGGGGTAGGTGCAGCGAAACCCCTATTAGGAGATTCTGACGCTGTTTCCACCATAGAAGATGCGATATTATCGGCTCCAAAACTGGCACCAGTTTTGACAGGGGTTCTGTTCTCTGTTTCCACAGAGACATCAGATACAACTGGATAGGTCTTCGCATTAGAGCAGCGTACGGGATAACCTGCTCCATGGAGACCATCATGCCCAGCATCTGAAGGAACCGCCTCGCCTGAATGTGGTTTCCCACTCGAAAACTCTTGAGGATGGCTAACAGAGACACCACTCTGGGCTCTGACGGGTAAACCCTGCCCTCCTCGAGGTCGAATCGCATCCCCAAATAAACGAAATGTTGAGTGGGTGTCAACTCGGATTTCTCCTCGTTGACTAACCAGCCTAGATCTGAAAGTAACTTCAGAGTCAGAGCAGTATCCACGTTCAACCTGGCTGCCGAGTCTGCCTTGAGCAGCCAGTCGTCTATGTAGGTGTGTAGCGCCACGTTCTCTTTTCTGAGAAACGCTGTCACCGCAAGGACCACTCTTGTGAAAACCCTCGGAGCTGTCGACAGGCCAAACGGGAGAACTGTAAACTCCCATACTTGATTCTGAAACGCAAATCTCAGAAACCTGTGCCAACTCCGATTGATCGGAATGTGGAAATATGCATCTTTCAGATCGATCGATACACACCACATTCCTTTCCTCAATCCCGCCATTACCGACCTCGGTGTTTCCATCTGGAACCGAGGCGTATGGATAAACCAATTTAATGGCCTGAGATTGAGTATGGGTCTCCATCCCCCCGTGCTCTTGGGGACAAGGAACATGTTTGAATAGAAGCCTGGAGTGTTCCGGTTTGCTGGTTTTATTGCTCCCTTCAGAAGCAAACCCGACACTTCCTTTTGAACGGCTTCTAACTTGTCTGGCTCCCTTGGTACGGGTGTCCAGACTGGTGCCAAAGACAGATTTTGTGGCGGAAAGTCCCACCACTCCGGCATGTAACCCTGGGATAACCATCCCAGGACCAGACTGTCTGACGTCACACCTCGCCAAGCCTCGACGAAACGCATGAGCCTTCCACCCACCATAGACGCCTCGACGTCTAACGGGGTTGTCCGGCTCGCAGTCCGCCCCCCCCCCTTTCTTAACGAGAGAGAGTGAGAACCATTTCGTTCTAGGCACGACGGGTATAACTGGCACCGCTGTTCCTGTCGCACAGGTGCGGTCCAGGCGGATATGAAGGGAGCTTGCGTACCCTCAGGTACGCTTCGGCCCCTTCTGTCCGCCCTTTGAGGCCTTACCCTTACCCTTGCCCTTACCACCTCTAGGGCGGTCCGGAGCAACATTGGGGAGGGTAGGCGCCTCTACAGCCTTCCTGGGTTTCTTCGCCGGCGGCGGCTCCGAAAACCCAGCCGAAACAGACGTCGCAATAGGCCTGGCTTTCGCCTTGCCCTTATGCTTTTTCTGTTTCTTTGAAGGCTGTACTGTTAGCGGCTTACCCACAGCCCCTAGTGCGTGCGCTTGCCGCACTAGCTCTAGCTGTAGATTTACCGCTAACCGATTCTGCGCAATACTGGCGGTGTCCTCTAAGATGGCCCGCGCTTGGCCACCAAAGATGCTAGGCCCTGTCAGGGGCGTCCCAAGAAGACGCTCCTTGACTGCCGTAGCCGGACGCATATGGTCAATGACCATTTGCCTCCTGGACTTCGTCACACACGCTTGCACCCTTGCCAATGCGTCCATTGACAGCACCAAGCCGTCATTAACGCACGATAGCGCCACAGGTGGCACAGGGTGGCCTGCCCCCGCTTCAGCCCACACCGACTGAAGTAGACGATAGGAGTGATTGACAGCGCTCATGGCTGCCCTCACACCCTCATCGCATAGGGCCAGGACTTCTTCCTGGTGTACCTGGGCCTTATCCACTAGTGCCGGACCGGGACCACCCGAACCGGCACTCTGGACGCCCAGTACCCATCGGTCATCCTCCGTGACCGACGGGACTACACCATACCTGTCGTATTCACCCCGCGGAATACGGCACCTTGCCCGCACCTCCATGGAGGCCGCAGGGAGCTGACCCTTGGTCATTAGTTGTTTACTATAAATAGCATCCAACAAATCAATGAACCGTGGATCCAGTCCCACTGACTGGATCCGGGCCGCGGGCAAAATCCCCGTCCTAATCGACGCAACCGACGGACGGGGCGCATCTTCATCGGCCGTGGCCGAAACCACAGACGGGTCAACTCTGGCTAGCCACGCCAGAGCATCAGACCAGTCTAACTCCGAAGAAGATACCCCCGCAAACACGTCACCCGTTGACATGCTTACGGGTCTGCCAGCCATGGCCTCCCGGCCAGGAGCCACGGCTGACACGCCAGGCACTCCGCTACCACATGGTTCCGCCGCCACCCCATGAAACACTCCGGTCCATGGGGTAGGTCCGCACGGAAAACCGTACGGACCCGTAACCGTCGCGGAACCATAGCCGGCCACGGGCGCCAACGGCACCCCATGTCCGGCTGCCGGACCAGGCGAGATAGGCGAGTACCACGCCTGGCCCGGCACACCGGTTCCCCTGACGGCTGGTGACAAACCAAGCCGCGCGGAACCGGTGCACGGTAACGGATTGGCCTCAGCCGCAGGCGGAGCCGCTGACCTGGCTTGCGCCAAACCAGACAAATGGAGGCCGGTTCCGTCCAGGACGGAATCAACCTCCATATTCTCCACCTGCGGCTTCACGGGCCGCAGCAACCTCTCCTCCTCGGCCTCATCGTCTTCAGACTCCGAAGAGCCGTCACTAGACGAATAAACCGTGGAGCCGTCCTGGCGGACGGCTCCCACACCTGACGGACCGGCCACCGCTACTGGACCACCCGGAGGTGGCCGCAGAGAGACAGAACCCGTCTGGCCGAAGCCAGACGGACCCGCCAGGGGGCCGTACGAGACGGCCCCCTCGGTAACCAGTCCAGAATCCTGTCCGAAGACAGGATCCGTACCAGGCATGGGGAGAAACTGCCCCCCAACCTTTGGTAGCAGGGACGACACCAGCGTGGGCAGAACGCTATGCAGAAAACCCTGCATAGCCGGACCAAACCACGCCGGCGGTGCCATCTCCGCCACCTCCAGCTGGGGACGTGGAGCACCCCCACCGGCCGAACCGGGCGCTCCACGATTTCCTCTCGGACCGCCTGACCCCGCGTCAGACCCAGCCAAGTCCTTCTGGGCAAGGAACTTAACCATTGTTTCGACGGACCACACTGCACAAACATTACACCTATGATCTATATTACACAGGGCACACCTAAAACAGACATGGTCCTTGAACATTACACGGACAAACTTATGGCAGTCGTCACATGATGGCGGGGCTGGCTTGGCCTATAAAATAAGCACAAACCTACAATAAACAAGCGGAACGAGACACGGATGGAAGGCAGACAATTAATTTTCAAATATTTGACTCATAAATTAACCGTAACCTCCCGCACCCCACCCCGCCACGTTACAACAACGATCGCATTGATTATGACGACAAGAACGCGGCGGGCACAACACACCCATAATAGATCCTACAGGATGTGTAACGGCTCCAGGAATCATATCGCATAGCATTCAGGGTATATTTACTAATCAATATAAATTATACTCCTAACGAACGCAGCACGATATGTGAAGAAAACAACAAAATGTATAACAACTGCTGTCCCACACGGTAAAACCGCAGACCACGCATCTACTCAAGAATTTTGAAACCACCGATCATTGCAAACCGATCGTGATTGCACGTAAACTTGATCATTCTAAAGTTTCCGGTACCATTTTTAGTACGCAGCACCCAGAACAAGATGCGCGATTAATGAAAAAATTTTTCTTCACATAAACATCCGAGCGACCGGGTGTGACGTCACCTGCTCGGATTCTACGGAGAACGACGTCAGCCGATATTCGTGTTAGAAATACCGTAGCAAACACCTATTTTCATATCTGCCGATCGCCTGTTGGGGTTTAAAGAAGGCGATCGTCTGGCATATATCGTTGCTAGCACACGTCCCAGATTCTATGGGGTTAGAAATTGGAACATGCGACACAACGAAATTTAGAGACCTAAGTCTTTTAACTATGGATATAAAGAACAATACAACCTGGTTATCTTGGGCGGTATTCTCCATAGTCCTTAGTTATCCTTTCAGAACACACAAACTATCACTGATTAAAGACTTAGATTCTTTTAAAAAACACTAAAATCCTTAATGCGAAAAGCATGTATTGCACTTGTTGCTATGCAAACAAGAATGAGCTCTATGGTAAACGGGTACTCGGCAGTGGGGAGCCGAGTACCCGGTTTCCAGGAGTCGGTAAAGCTTTCTAAGTCTATAATCCTAGAGCCGCTGTCAGGGCCAGCTGTATATCAGAAGTAACAGAATGGTGAGTATTGATCGAAGGAGAACAGTTAATATGTACGCCGATAAATTTTACAATTCCTCTGCCTGTCGATATTCAGCCCTAGAAGATCCTGGCGCAATTGGCAATTGTCGTATCCCCCTCTAGGCTTCAATGACACACTTGTGTTCGCCGTTCGGACATCTAAGCGTTTTAAGAAATCTATTTAGACCGTGATATTCAGTTGTATTCGGATTCACTACTAATGCAATAGTGTAAGCCGAAAATTTTGATTTTGCTTCACAAAGATCGTCTCAAAACGTGTACACTTTTAAACAGAAATAGTTCTAGCGCGTGTGCGCAACTGCTGTGGTAGAGAAATTGACAGATCGAATAAGTAAACCATGACGATAACTAACGGTAAATAAATGGATTATTTTCGTTTGCAAGATAATATGAGCTGTGCAATTCACAATTCGCGCCAGATATGATACGAAAATTAAGTGAGCTAGCTTGTTAAAAAATCATGGCCTGAATTAAATTTTTTGCCCGTGAACGGAGGATTGTTCTCAGTACATTCAATCATCGTAATCTCTGCGTAACCTGAACGACCGTTCGCGACTTATGTATGGGTATTTGATGTCAAATTCAAATGAATTGTGCTTAACTGTCTGCCTGCTGCACATTTTGAAAATAATTTTTCTGAAAGTTGTTGGTGGCTTATGTTTCCAAAATATTCAGCAAGTCCAGAGTAATTGCCCATATTGTTTGGTGTCTACCAAAAACCTGACCAATTCAAATTACCAATATTCATTGAGATCTGGGCATTGATTAAACCGTACCACTCTTATGCCAAAATCTTTAACTTTCAAATTTAATTATAAGATGAGCTGGTGTTCATTTTTCAACAAATTTGGTGGAAGATGTTGCTAGCATCAGACAGCAATATCGTCATCCAAAATTGTTGAAAAATGTAGGCAAGTTTCTTTGTTATCGACTCAGTAAAAGAAAGAATATTGACATCAGAGTGGTACATGTAAGTCTAAGAAGCCTTTTAACCCTTTAACACTTGAATTTGTTCAAGAAAATTTCGATTTTCTCATAGAAAATGTCCATTTGCAGACCAAGAGAACACTATTTTTGAAAAATTACCACTGGAATGACTGGCTCGGTTTTCGAGCTAGTTATTCCAGTGGTAAATTTTCAAAAATAGTCTTCTCTTTGATCTGCAAATGGACATTTCCCAAGACCACTGCAGAAGTCATTTTTGGCTGATATGAGTGTTAAAGGGTTAAACAATTTCTGCAAAATATTCAGAAAATTTGAGATGGCAAAATTAACCTATCAAAATTTTGAATAAATGTTCTGTCGCTTAACAATATATGATCCATTCAGTCAAAGTTGCTTAAAATTTGCCACATAGATTTTAAAGGGTTTTCAGGGGAAAAAAACCCCCAAAAATGAGCCAATCAAAACTCTGGATAGAAGTAACACACTAAAATTATTTTGGCTAAATTTTATTAAAATTTGCCACACAGCTTTGGAAACGATACATTTCAATTATTTCCTGAATTCTTTTTAGAAAATTATAAAATCCAAGATGGCCATGCAAAAAATGTACCATATAAAATTCTTGTTAGAAATCTTGAAGCCTATCGCCATAGTATCGTTCCACCCATGTTTCGTCAAAATTGGCCACTGGACCTTTTCAGTTTTAGCTATGCCCTGCCCACCACTATCTAAGCTCCACCAACACCTCGCTCGTGTTGGGATCGATCGATCAATCCCTTAATTCCGTGACTATCAATTTCCAGAAAATTATACAGGTTTAGAAAGCTGTTAAATATTTTGCAACTAATTTGACTGAGTGATGTTGCTGAAAATATTTGACGGCATGTTTATTGAAAAGTAAAGACATACAATTCACGGACTAAATCCAGTTATTCATGACGTAATGATTATGATGTCACCCTACATGTCACATAGTTGAACATGACATTATATGATGGATGGATAAACTGGAAAGGTCAGTTGATTAAGTACATGTAGGAGCAGCATATTAAAGAACTCCAGAAATGTTTTGGAAAATCCAAGATGGACACTGAAAAAAATCAACCAAAACTAATCCTGAATAGTAGTTATACATGTATGGATCTTTCTAGTCAAACTTGCTTAAAATCTGCCATGTGGTCTAGGATTAGTGTTGGGAATTAGTACTATATTTGTGATCGGTGATTGGTTTTACATACTAACCGATGATCAATTAATGATCGATCATATTTTCTCATTTTTACCCATTCTGAAATTTTGAATGCAATAATTATTGCATGTTCATGGACACTTAACCGTAATAATTTAAGAAATAATCTGTTGAATATTTTGAAACTAATTTGATTGGAAGCTGTTGCTGCCTTAGGCAGCAACAGCTTCCAGTCAAATAAGTTTCAAAATATTCAACAGTTTATTGGTATGGTGGTTTTGACATTAGCACACTATTTCATTGCTGTGAAGGTTAATGTCTTAGACTATGGACTCGTATGGAGTAATACTGTGTTATATAGTTGTAAAAATTAAATTAAAATGGTATTGTCAAAAAAAAAAGAATCATCTGCAGTTTGAATATCGTAAATTTAAAAACAGTCAAAATCGATTTCTTAAATCATGATCGATCTGTTGGTTGGACATGCAAACCAATCAATCATCGATCAAATCGATTAATTGGAACAACATACACTATCTAGGATGAGATACATTTTAAAGCAATAGGTGATGGATGGCCACCATGGGCTGGACTTTGTAGTTCCCTCCATTTACAGCGTAACCACCCAAACTGACATTCCTACTGCTCAGTGAAGTACCTGGACACATCACCAGACCATGTAGGCTTGCATGCATGATTATGTGATTAAATCGAAAATCGCGATTATTTTTTAAATCCTGAATTTATATGGTTAAAAACGAAATAATCGAATAATCGTAAATAATTCCACTGCATAAACTATTTCCAAATCTACGTTTTTATTTGCATCTTGCTCAGCGAATGCATGTCCATTTGCAGGCCAAGAGAAAACTATTTTTGAAAATGTATCATTGGAATGTCTGGCTCGATGTTCGAGCCAACCATTCCAGTGACACATTTTCAAAAATAGCTCTCTTGGCCTGCAAAGTGACATTTCTAAACACCATTGCAGCTTTCGTCATTCATATACATTTGTTGTTATATCTGTGTAATTTGTAGCCAGACCGATTAATCGAGTAATCGCGATTGTTCTTAAATAATCGATCACGATCACTCAAAGTTATTATCGCGCAAGCCTAAGACCATGACATATTTGAATGTAGTTACACATTATTGGCAGTTTTTATTAGATAGCACATAGATCAGGGAGTTACTGACAGTACCCTATCATGTAGGGTCTTAACCCGTTAACACTCATATCAGCCAAAAATGGCTTGTACAGTGGTCTTGAGAAATCTCCATTTGCAGACCAAGAGAAGGCTATTTTTGATAACTGAGCCAATCATTTCAGTAGTAAATTTTCAAAAATCGTCTTCTCTTGGTCTGCAAATGGACCTTTTCTATGAGATTAAAATTTTCTTGAACAAATTTGAGTGTTAAAGGGTTAAAGTAGGCTACCAGTTGTTCAGTGAGGTCCAGCTGCACTTATCTCCACTAAACCAACTATTTACATTGAGACACTGATGGCAGGGCTGATATTTACTAGTGACAGTTATACTACTGGTAGCATATTCACAATTAAGCCTCAATACAGGGCCTGAGAGTCAGAGTGAGTTCTTCTACACCCCCATGGCACAGCCACTACACTTTACTTCCCCTCTGAAGGATGTGTCATAATGTGAATGACACATAGAACACCACAGCTTTCTATACATGTAGCTGGATCGCATGTCTGAATGTGTGATCGAACCTAGTTCACTGGATTGAAAATCCAAGCACGTGTGACACAGCGGTTTAACCAACTAAGCCAATAGGTCAGCTGCTGGGATAAGATCACTTACTGTATATGATATACACATATTATATTCTGGCTGACATGTGCATGCTTATGTTTGCATGCATGTGAACAAGTGCGTACACACGCACATACACACGTGCATGCTTAAGTATAAAGTTCAATCATATGTTACTGAGTTCTATATATGCTTTGAGTCTTATCATAATACATGAGAGTGACCTCACCAAGAAGGGTAGGAAATTAAGTCATACACCCCACCCCCTTGTTAAATTAAAATTAATGCAGATTTGAATGTTTCAGAGCGAATAGGGATCATTTCATTTTACAAAGATTTACCTTAGGCTGAACTCTCTCATGTATGTATTATAGTATGAGTAGCTGTGAACTTTATTTCCATATATAGATAAATAATTCAACAGTTTAAAGGCCTATGATGCGGTGGACCCTTGACATATAACATTTATTATAATATTATGTTTATACACATAGCATTTATATATTTTAATATTACATACCATACAATACATGTATGCATTATTTTGATATTTAAAGAAATTACGTGTGCAGACATAACTTATGACAATGGACCCTTCCGGTTTTAGCTATGCCTAGCCCATCTCTAGCTAAGCTCCACCCACACCTCGCTCATGTTGGGATCGATCAATCCTTGAACACCCTGACTATCAATTTCCAAAAAACTACACAGGTAAGCTGTTGAACAGCGCCCAATCAAATTACTTTCAAAATATTCAACAGCATGTGTATTTTACTAATCATACAAGATTTTCAGGGGTCCCATGGGACACTCAGCCACTACTTTTGGGGGTCCTAAGATAGATTTTGGGGGTATATACCCCCCAAAAGGGCCCTAATGAGAATCCCTGCCAACAGCAATAAGACTAATTATAGTCTCCACTAGTAAGTCAACATGTAGCTAGATGCTAGGTGCAGCAGGGTGTAACCACGAGTGTTGGCGGCATACCACAGCTAACACGGGGAACACCCATCTGCATCACAGCACTTCCACAAAACAGAGATAAAGTTTACATCTAATATCTCTGGAATATTGACAGGTTCAAGACTTCATTAAACAATAAGAGCCATATCATTCCAGAACAATAGTTTATGCCTTGTAAAATGATGATGATGAGGCACAGTCAGGCATACGAACAAGGGGTGGGGGTAGGGTGGAAAGGGTCCTATCGCTCCCCCACCGCGACTTCTCCCAGGAGTGCATTTAGGAGCGCGAAAAACATTTTCTGTTATGCAACAGTGTTCAACAATGTGTCGCATACTCACTATATACTTCAGTTTAGTAATGTAGACAACACATTACTGAACACTGTCCCATGAAGAAAGCGAACATTCGCCTTCCTGATCTCATACTTATACTTATCTCATACTACCTTTAATAGGCTTTAAGCATGTAGGAAGATCCTAATTAGGACTTATTTAGGATTTGTAAGTAGACGCGGTATACTACAAAGTTATTCCAACTGTTGATAATACAATTTGAGAAAGTGTTGCCTTATTAATTTATTTGATTGTTTCTTTTTCAACTTTAGATTGTGACCCCCCGTGTATTCGAATTTCGATCTAATTTGAGATATTGACATTGGATATTGTAAAACTTGTGAAGATGCTTATAAGTTTCCTGAACTCACTTCTGGTTTTGCCTCTCCCATAGTGTATCCCCATTGTATGCATTGCACTTACTACTGTTTAACGTGAAACCGGAACCTGTACCAGGAACAGTGTTCCGGTTAACATTAAACTGTAGTAAGCGCAATGAATTGTGGGATGTTGACTGAAGATCGAATAGCATCACATAGGTTTTGGCACTACCAATACTCCTGCACCCCCGCCCCACCCACATCCAAGTGATTTACCAGTGATTGCAGTCAAATACTTCAGTGTAGAAGAAGTGATTGCAATTTTTGGGAGTTAGACGACCTTAGGTCTATATAAAACCCTGTGACTTGAAGAATGTGTCTAGGTTGTTTTTGAATGTGTTTAATGTGGGAGCGTTAATTGCTTCTGTTGGTAGAGAATTCCATACATTAACAACCCTATTTGCGAAGAAACGCCATTGTGAAGAATTCATTTGGCTTAATGTGTTCCTGGTTAGAACAAATTTTGTAGACTTCTATCATGTCAGCTCGGATTCTCCTGGTTTTCAATGTTGTAAGATTTAGTTTCTGGAGACGCCTTTCAGAAGGTATACTTGCTAAACCTGGGATCATGCCTGTTATCCTGTGTTGTACCCGCTCCAGTAAGTCTATGTCTTTTTGTAGGTGTGGGCACCAGAAGGGGATACAGTAGTCTAAATGAGGTCGTACGAGGGATTTGTAAAGCTGGAGAATAACAGGTCAGGATTTATATTCTATTGTACGATATATCAGGCCTAGGGCTTGGTTTGCTTTTCTTGATGCTACTTCACATTGTCGTGACACTTTCACTGATTGCTGAATCATTATTCCCAAATCTTTTTCTTCAATGCTTTTTGCTAGTGTGTTGCTTCCCATTTTATAGCTATAGCACATGTTATTGTGTCCTAAATGTAAAACACTACACTTATCTAAGTTAAAGAGCATCTGCCATTCTTGAGACCAGCTAAAAATTTTGTGGAGATCTGCTTGGAGTTTAACTGTACTTTCTTTGATCAGAAATTCTTTACCTAACTTAGTATCATCAGCAAATTTACCAATTTGGCTTGTAATGTTTTCATCTATGTCATTTATATAGATCTTTACACTTGTCCAATTAGATTTGTCTGTTTATTACGGCACACTGTTTCCTAGCTGATAACCAATTTGTAATCCATTGGGAGTATCTCCCTGTCTATCCCGTGAGATTTAATTTCTTGCACAGCCTCTGATGCGGGACTTTGTCAAACGCCTTTGCAAAGTCTAAGTATCATTGTGTTCCCTGTAGTTGCGCATCCCCTCTCTTTGCGTATACGCATTTAACCTCTTGTGAGAGTCCCTCACGATCGGCATGCACAAATATTGATTCTCATGTCAATCTATGGTTATTCATTTTGCTCATGCAAGACTTTCTCCACTTGAAATTGTGAAACTACTTGTCAATATAGGTTTAAAGCAGTGCTGTTGATTTCTGACACTGACATATTATTTTTAAATTTTCACATCTATGGCAAAAATTTTTCATAGAAACATAAAATATTAAGGCTTGCACATATATTTGATGATTAAATAATTTCAGATGACATTTTCTTCCCCTTTAAGAATACCACAGATGTTTTTACGCAGTCAGGGATACCATTTGTCAAACCAATCTTTCAAATATGATACATGTTACCATTGGTTAATCTTCAGCAACAATGCATTTATGTGAAACATATGTTAAAGTGTGGTAGCATATGCTGCAAAACAAATACTTTTTGCCTGTGCGCAAAAAGTGGGTATGCCATTGGATTCGGTAGCTCTCCTTTTGGGCTGTATTTTACGCAGACTGACAATTAAAAAGTCAAGTTGCATACAGGTTAATAAGAACCCATGCTAGTTTCTTATATTTATTCAACAATTACAATTTTTGCTCAGACTATTTGATAGGAGGCGATAATTCAAACATGCGCAATATGTGGGTACCGTAGGATATATTATGTCAACTGAACTGGGTGTCCATTGCCTAATTGGGTAGTAACTTTATCAAAAAAGCAGAGTAGGTTTGTTAGTTTGTTCCTAAACCCCATGAGACCCCTGTTAAAGACAGGTACCTTGCCATAACACTCACAAAAACACATGCTTCTGAGAAGTCACCATATTTGGGATAAATGTTCATTTCTCCTGCCAAATTTGAAGCAGTATATGAGAATCCTGTTTCTTTCCCATACTGAGAACTAAATGCCACGACTTCCCGTGCGTACTGACGAATTTCTTCTGACTTGTGCTCCCACGGGTTTGTTGAAATATCAGAAACTATTTCAGACATTCTCTCTTAAAATTTGTTTATTTTCTTTTGGGTTGTCAAACTGTATATTCGCATAGCTGTACTAAGTATATCGAGAACCAGCGAACTTATATCGCATCTGAAATTACCGACGGAACAGATTTGTGGATATAGGAAATACCCCTATTAGAAATACCACTGTTAGGTTTTAAATAATAGGTTGGATTAAACACCTAGGAATGACTGTATTAATTATTTTGGAAACCATAAAGCTACCACGGTGATACCAACGAATGCAGTAAGTATTTTGCAGGCATAAATCAAAGGCCGTAGATCGTCTGTTACATATACTCCATTTCCTAGACGTGACTGGTCGGGAGATTCGGGACCCAGTTGATCTCCGCAGTGGGACCATAGAAATCTTATACATAGAAAGAGCATTTTCTAATCTGCTCTATACAATGCATTGAATTCACCGTCCAGCACATTGGAGCTCTCACTCAGTTTCATATTAAACCTGAAATCCTTTAAGAAGATTGCCAGGGAATCTATGATCGACAAATACTAAATTAATTTATTTATACCTGATGGTCACAGATTCTCTGCTAATTAATAATAATACAAGCCTAAGACATTCCACCACCACCACCACCACCACAACCATTATAGATAAACTAACCTAACCTAATAATTGAAGTAAGAAGTCTAAACACAAACATACTTCACAGTTTACTTTCACTACTACTACACCTAAATAGCCCACATACGATCAACGCATCTATCGATTCTTAACAAACTCTAACTATCTCAACTTTATATTACAGTGATGAGCTCTTCCCTGCCCCCACCCCACCCCACCCTCAGTAGCATACAAACGTCCTATATAATAATAAACCACTCCAAACTAAATTTAAATAAAATGTGATAATGATGTAATTAGGGAGTATATGTATAATTTATGTTTAATTAAGTCAGTAAATATGTATGAGTGTATTTAAATATTAATGCCATAAATATGTGTTTGAATGTCATGTGTTTTATGTTTGTGCACATAGTGGCATATATCTATGTAAACATCAAAGAAGGGACAGCCCTACCCACCCACCGCTTAATGGAAGACATATGTATTAAATACATGTATATATGACATATATATCAAAGTTTATGTCCGAACTCCACAAAACAAACCAAAATCGTCCTGGACTTTCATATCAAGGTAGCTTTTCAGCATTCTGTCACTGTGCCACTGTCTTGTGTGTCGTATATATGTCAATGTATAAATGTTTTGTAATGTGTGTAAGGAGTCCATCACTCAATAGGCCATGCCTTTGATGGACTGCATGTTTAGATTATATTTATTGTATAGAAAAAACCATGAAATAAAGCAACTTTGAACTTGAACTTGAACAGTCCGACTTCTGCGTCTACTTCTGCCGGTTAATGGCCACCATCAACGTATGTGTTGCTTATTCTGCCATTTTGGTATTCTACAATACCAATTCTAGTATCCTGGTGAACGGTAAAGATATGATAAGCCACTTTGTAAACGAGCATCTACCAGTCCTGACAAACCTGCTCCGACAGAGCTCCAGTAGCTACTGAATAAATAATCTTGAATCTTGAGTAGTATTAATTAAGGGAGTTGATATTGAATACTCCATATAGTATTCATCATCTATTTACGATCAAGGCATAAGCCATTGGCTTGTTATTGCCTCCGTGTTTTTGTTGTAGTATGGCTTGCTCAGTCCAATTCAAAAGTTCTCTCTTGGATATCTAGTTTTTTCTAAAATGATTTGATCGTTGTTGATTAATTAACAGTATTGTACAGAGCATAGACCATGGCAATCGAGAGGGGACCATGCATGCGACCCTGACTGCTAAGACAGCCAAAACTGATCGATATCTTACCGGGCCCAGATAACACCTCACAGGTCCCAATTACAGCTGCTTTAAGTGAAGTACTGGAAGTGTCAATCACTGACAAGACCGCTCCCAGTGCTGGCATCTCTAAAACCAGCAAGACCGGAAAGAGATAAAAAGGCATGATCTGCTGCTGTGAAGGGTGCTGCAGAGGCCACCGACTCCAACGCAGAAAGGTACAATAGAGAGCAACCATTAGCACCGCATATGCCCACAAAGGTTCCCTGCCACCAGCTGATTGAGTCAGGGCGAGTGGAGGGTCTAAACTAATGTATAGAATGTACGCACTGTGTCAAATGGTTTCATTATATGTGTGAGAAAATGAGTGAGCTAGATGTTGAAAGACATGAAGGAAATCCATCTGCATGATCCATATATAATATCTGTAGAGTTGATGATGAGGCAGAACGCTATATGGATAGAGAGCCCAGCCAGAATAAAGAAACTGTTAATAATGTCAGTAAAGTGTCTGACAGTGTAGCAGTCAGCAGCAGTGGTACGAATATAAGTAAACAACATGATCGAGGCTAAGAGTAGTTCAGACTCTCTGCCGAGCAATATTGATGAAACTGTCACAGTTGAACCAGTCGCCTGCCAGTGCGAGAAGAGAGAGGAAGAACTATGTGTACGGGAAGCTGCTGTCCAGAAAAAGGTAAAAGAGGCTGAAAAGAAGGTGAAAGATGTATCAAAACGGGCAAGCGAGCACAGTGCCAAAAGAGAAAGGCTGGCTGCAACATATGCCCTGGTCACCCAGCATAGCAAGAAAATCTCAGAGTTAGAGTTCAGCAACCATGAGCTAAGAATGCGACAGGCTGCAGAACCTATGAGAATGGAAGGAGAATCACATAAAAGAACAAGCGATGGGGGGACCAGCCATATCACGGATGTGACAATGAAAGAAGCCACATGGACAGCAGAATAGAGCTCCATAGCCGAATAACTGAACTAGAGATTCAAACCCTAAATGAGAGAGTCCGCAAACTTTAGAGGTCTGAACCACCTGCGTGGGAGAGTAGAGAATGGCGGCGGTGCCGTGAGATCTGGCTGTGTGAGAGGCATACAAGGGTACACACAAGTTGTGAGAGATGAGTACGATGTTGTAGTAGGTGAACTGACATGCAAAAAAGAAAGGGCAGTCCAGACTGGAGAGTATGGTGTAGCAGGTCACCCAAGCAAATGAGAGGATGGTGCCATGCAAAACAAGAAAGCTGGCAAGAGCGCCAATATACTGATGGCACCAGGCGGCAGGGAAAAGAGAGGCAAACAGAGGCGAGAATGCCAAATGAGGCATGACAATGTGACAAAAAGGCATCGATAGAGACTGCAGGATGATCCAGATTGGGCAAATGAAGATGAATGGGTAAGACAAAGTATAGATAGAGAGAGTGGAATCCAGGATGGGAGAGAGGAGGAAGGGGCTGGTGGCAAGGTATGGAAGACAGTGGGTTTACCTGGCTGCAGAGCCACTGAGCTGGGTCAGGAGCATACTGCTGGAGGCGACCAAATGTGGGAGACGAGTGGAATCAAAATAAGAGACACCTGGCACATGCAAGAGAATTGTGGGAGAGGCTAAATACAGAGGGTGAGCAGAGCCACCATGAAAAACTAAGGCAGAAAAGAACAGGACTAGAAGGCAGAGGGCCATACCAGTACTGGAGGCAACAGCAGAACTACCAAGTGCAGACAAGAGAAGACAGCTGGAGAAGGCCAAGAGCTGAAGACAATTAGATGAGACATCGTCAGAGCCACCAGATGATGGGTCCGACAGGAGCAAAAGGAAAGAGATCAGGTTGGGCAAACCCAGACTATCCAGGTCATCAGCCTGGTGGGCCGCCTACCCTTCAGCATGGAACTAGTAGATGGTGGAGCAGGAAATCATCACAAGAACAGAATAGAGGGAAGAATTCCTACCAACCAGGCAGAAGTGGCAAGGAGCAAGCTATAACAAGACGCATCCCCAAAGAAGCCAGATCGAGTCCCATGGGTGAACCAAGAGTGCCTGTCAGAGAGAACATGGCAGCAGAAAATCTACCACAGCACGAGTTTACTCGGGTGGACCAGACGCCACTTGCAGCCTCCCAGAGAAATACAGCACCCGATAACCTTCAATCAAACATGGTAAGCAGTAACTGCGCAAGCCAGAGGCCGAGTGGTAGTGCTCTAAGTGAGGTAGCAAATCAACCAGAAAATCTGAGCGAATATAAAATACAGAGTCATGGGAGGGGACTCTAATCCCAGACCGCAGCCTTCACTGATGGATCATGGCAACAGCGAGTCCAACAAGAGAGACAAGAGCAGGATGTAAGAAACATCAGAGAAGTACCAGTGGCAGAACACGATGGTGAGCCACAATGACATTTTTTAGGGAATGGCTAAGTGTCAGAACAGACAGCCATAGCCAGAGAGACAATAACAGGCAAATTATTATTAAGCTGGAAGCCCTTCAATGTGAAAAAAGTGAGAAGTAACATGGTATACCTAGCACAAGTAATGGAAGCATGTGACCTCCTGTGTCTGCAAGAAATATGGCTATTTGAGTTCGAAGAGGAAGAAATCCTCAACTACATAAAGATTTCGCTGGCTGTCATAAGGCAGTAGATAGAAGGAATCCAATTACACCAAAGCAGCCACCAAGAGGCTATGTTGGTGTGGCCATCATGTGGCACAATAGTCTGAGTCACAGGATTGTACAACACCCTGGTGGGAGCGAGCGTGTGCTTGTAGTAGCGACGAGCCTTGAACCTACACCTATATATCTCATATCTGTTACATGCCAGCAAGGGTGTTTACATCTAACAAAGTGGAGGAGGATTTCCTGGATACTATCTCTGAGCTGAACGAGGTTAATACAAAATTTAGCCAAGACTATGCAGTAATAGGGGGTGGGGGTGAGACTTTAACTCATATATCTGGGGAGATACCCCCGAAGCAAGAGACACAAGCCTGGTTGGATTGCTACAAGAAAAGGATATGCTACCGATAGCTAGCTATCCTAGAGGAGCAACATTCTTTCACAAAGACGGCAGACACCAATCACAAATTGATTACTTCTTCTATGACAAGAGACTTAGCAATACAATCCTGAGTATAAGCATAGAAGACAGAGATCCTTTAAGTGTGTCAAGCCATGTTGCCTGTGAGACTCACTCTACAATGCCTACCAAGTGAGGCAATGACAAACACTGAAGGCATGGCAAAGAGAAGTACTAACGTATTGCCTGTAGATGCAGTACACAGTACATAAGGTGAGGTGGAATAAGGTAGATGAAAACGACTGCCAAGACGCCATACAAAATACCCTGAGGCATGGTAGACCCCAAGACTGCTCAGAGACGAATATAGCATCTGCAGTCCAAAACCTAGCAGAAATAAGGCACCAAGCGGTTGGCAGTAGAGGGGTCAAAGCAAGGTGAAAACGAAAAGTCGAAATAGATTTAAATATTGGACACCCAAAATTGCAGAAGCAGTGAAATTGTTTAACAGGCCCACAGTAAATGGGTTGCAGGGGGCTCACCCAGCGATTGTCTAAATCCTCTATCAGTGAACAGAGTGCTCTGTAAAAGAAAAGTATGACAAGCACAACGCATGTTGTATGCAACCAGAAGATGCGACCAGTATAGAGAGATCATGGAGGCAGATGCTTATGATCCGAAGCTATTCCATAAACTTGTCAGTAAACAATCAAGAATGGTGGTAGCAAAAACTTTGCAAGAGCTAGTGGTGTCTGGGCAGAGGCTGCTGCTTGAGCTGAAGGAAATCTATCAGGGATTGAGGGACCACTTCCAGCAACTGGCCAAACCTAAAGGCAGCCCAACATTTAATGAGCTGTACAAGAGAAGTGTTGAGAGTGATAAGGCCATTATCATGCAGAAGTTCAAGGGAAGTGTCCTCAAGGCAATCACCGTGTCAAAAGTAAGAAAAGCCATCAAAACACTTAATACAGGCAAAGCAGCAGATTCAATGGGCCTAATAGCAGAGCACCTACAGAAGGCAGGTGAAGTGCTCATTCCACACATAACAAATATAGTAGACCATATATTCCAATTGAACAATGTCCCAGAATGTGTCAAAGAGGGTCGCATCACACCTGTCCTGAAGAAAGGGAAGTCTGCACTTCTGCCAGGGAACAATCGGGGCATTACAATCTTGATAGTGATGGAAAAGGTGATTGTGAAAATATGGTTAGCCAGGGCAAAGCCCACCTTGGATGTGAATCAATCTGCACTCCAGAGAGGATTCAGAACGGGAAGCTCTTGCATGAATGCATCTCTCCTAGTTACTGAGGCAATAAATGAGGCAAAGGAAAAGGAAAACCTCTCTATCTTGTATCATTGGATGTAGAGAAGGCTTTCGGTGTGGTGTGGACCCAGAGTCTCTTACACAAATTGATTCAGATAGGACTACGGGGTGCACTCTGGAACCTCCCAGGAGAACTATGTGACAGACCCAAATCATGAGTGAAGTGGGAAGAGTACCTGTCTGGATCTGTGGAACTTATACAGGGAGTAAGGCAAGGTGATATCCTATCCACTCACTGTTACCTTCAGTATATTAATCCATCGCTTAGGGAGGTTAAAGAATCATGGTTTGGACAGAAGATCGGTGATGTATGTGTGCCAGATCCATCCTGGGATGATGATGTTATCTACTTGACAGATACCCCATTGCAGATGCAGATCGTACTGAACATAGCAAAATGGTATATAAGTGTGTCAGCTTAATGGTGAATATGAAGGCTGGGGAAGCTCTATGATAAGACTAGGTGATGATAAAATACACACCGAAAATAGACGGCTGCATCTAGGATTAACTAGAGCTGGTGATGGCAAGGTTGATGTTGAACCACTGGTCAAAAGTTCACAGCGAATTACATATACACTAATAGGAGAAGGGGTGCATCGAAAACATGGTATCAACCCCACTATCATTTACAAAATCTGGGTCCTCTCGGCTGACATATGGCTTAGAGGCATGTTCCATAAATTTTGCTGATACCCGTCGACTTGAGGACTTCCAGAAGAAGAAATTAAAGTTTATGCAGTCGCTACCAGAAATATATGCAGATGTAGCAGTGTATGCACTACTAGTAGAAGAACCAGTGGAAATTACCATTGAGAAGAAGGTCCTCTTCCTGTATGGCAAGAAGCCCAGATTCTAAAGAACACCAGCTTGCAAGGCAGCAAATAGTACTCAAGGGAATAGGAGCCAGAAGCTGGTTCTCCATGGTGAAGCGAATACTCCATAAGTACAGCCTCCCATCAGCATGGGCACTTCTGGTAGATCCGATGCCCAAGCTAAGATGGAAGGCTCTGGTGTGGAAGACAATGAAAGAGTACTGGACATAGAAATGGCGTGGGGTGTTCAAAGAGAAGGCGTCACTAAAGTACCTAAACCCGCAAGCAATACAGATGGGGATCCCCATCACACCTGGACAACTGTATGCACAAATCCCAGGGAGGTGGAGAAAGCGGAAATAAATGTGAAGTTCCTCACTGGCACATATACCCTACAGGCAAATCGTACATGGTTCCATCAATACTGGCTTGATCAGACGTGTCCCATATGCAGACAAGAACCAGAGGACCGCTGCCATCTAATTGTGAGATGTAACCAACATGCGGACATCCGAGCCAAGTACCTACTAAAGCTGATGAAAATTCTTCTCCTGGCAGGTAAACGAGGGGTAGTTAAAAGCATGGCCACAGAGCCCGAGGTTCTGACCCAGCTAACCATAGACTGCACCAATGTCATAGTAGCAAGTGGAGAGCACCCCTCCAATGCAGAAGACAAGCTGGTATGAAGAGTCGAAGCATGCAGCCGCGGTTACCTCTATAAAGTCCATATCTGATGATGCCATCAGATGGATGTGAGACCATGAGACAACCACACTTAATAATTCGTGTCTAAGACTATTCTGCACTGCTATCAGGGACCATGGTCCCGCATATGTGACACCCTCGAAGATGACTACGTGTACATACTGAACAGCCTTGAGATGATACATGATACCTATACTTAGTGACCTAATATAAATCCCTATAAATGTGCGCAAAATTCAAAACAGAGTTTTATAATATGAATGGACCATAATGTACGAGATTAGAGAAACCAGGATAAGCTTAAGTGTAATTAGCATAATGATTGACAAGGGTTGATGCATAGCCTAAGTATGAGTGGCATGCTACATGTCTGGACTCGTCTTTTCCTGGGAACTTATTCAATCATGATGCCCCTCCCCCTCATTAAATCATGTGCCTCCCGGCATCCAACGAGATGAGCGTACGGGTAATTAGCGTAATGCTGATTGACAAGGGTTAATGACAGGGTAATTAAGAATGATCGACGGGTTGCATGTCTGGACACGTCTTTTTCTTACTCTGGGAACGAGTTCAATTATGGGAGATTAATTCTAAATGGTTGAGCTATAGAGTAAGGACAATTGTGGAAGCTGACTCTGTTAGTCTAATGGCTCGATCATTAAACTTCTGAACATCTGCGTTTTCTAGCCATGACAATGTACAAGGGTCGATGTGTCGCGTAAGGACAATCAGTTAGTTATTACTCCAGCAGATTAAAATGAACTAATCAAGCTTTAAAACAACTCCGACCACGTGTAACAATCGTCAGAGTCATACACGAAGTTTAGCGAATCAATTTTCAATTGTGTTAGGGAAATAACTACCGATTACATTTTTAACGTGCCTCAAACGGCCACGCAATATTTGGGGGAAAATTCCAGGCTAAGTTGACTCAGGATTTGGACTGATTATAGGCGATGATTCTTTCAGTTTTCGATGTATTATAAGTTTATGCATATGGGAGACACTGTTATAAGATGCATATCTTATCGTACTTCCATTAGAACAAAAATTAAATCTGTTTAAACCAACATCAGTAACCAGTCAAATTAGTTTCAAAATATTCAATAGCTTACATGTATTGCTTTCTGGAAATTGCTAGCCAAGGAACTCAGAGATCGATCGATCCCAACCCACTCGATGTGTGGGTGGAGCTTAGCTAGAGATGGGAGGGATATAGCTAAAAATGGAATGTTTATTAGTGAGCTGCGGGCAATCGATTATGTCGATCGTTATAATCGCTTAATAGATAGTAGTCAAGTTGTACGAATTGTATGTCTTTACTTTTTAATAAACATTATGCAAAATACTTTGAAAGTAAATTGACTGGGCGTTGTTACCGCCATAAGCAGTAACATCGTCCAGTCAATAGACTGTCAAGTTGTACGAATTGTATGTCTTTACTTTTTAATAAACATTATGCAAAATACTTTGAAAGTAAATTGACTGGGCGTTGTTACCGCCATAAGCAGTAACATCGTCTGGTCAATAGACTGTCAAGTTGTGCGAATTGTATGTCTTTGCAATTTAATAAACATTATGCAGAATATTTTGAAACAAAATTGACTGGGCGTTCTTGCCGCCATAAGCAGTAACATCGTCCAGGCAAATTACTTTCAAAATATTCAACAGCTTGCACTTATAGTTTTCTGGAAATTGTTAGTCGGGGTGTTCGGAGATCGATCGATCCCAACGCGATCGAGGTGTGGGTGGAGCTTAGCTAGAGATGGATAGGGCATAGCTAGAAATGGAAAGGTCTATTAGCATGCAGCGTGCAATCAGTTGTTCTCTTATAATTGCTTAACAGATCATCAAGTTGTACGAATTGTATGTCCTTACTATTTAATAAACATTATGCAAAGCACTTTGAAAGTAAATTGACTGGGTGATGTTGCTGCATATGGCAGCAAATTTAGTTTCAAAATATTCAACATCTTACGCTTATAGTTTTCTGGAAATTGGGAGCCGGGGAGTTCGGAGATTGATCAATCCTAACACGATCGAGGTGTGGGTGGAGCTTAGCTAGAGATGGGCACGGCCTAGCTAAAATGGACCGTTCAGGTCTATTCCAAACATTAAACGCTTTGCTCTCCCCATGCGCACATACGCACACCCGCATGCACTATGACAAAATGTCTAACGTGATGCACAATGCATAACAAATAACAGCTAGTAAATTTGTGATAAGGTTTCGTTAAGATTATTTTAAACTGTAACATATTCTGCTAATATCTTAAACACTTCAATGGCATCACCTCTCAATCTTCTATACTTAAGTGTTGGTAGCTTCAGCTTTCTCAGTCTGTTTGGACAGTCCATTTCCTTTAGAGATGGTACCTGGTTGCCCTCCGTTCCAATGCCATAACATCTTTTTTTAACTGTTGGCTCCAGACACTAACCGTATACTCGAGAGCAGCTCATTATTTCCGCATTAGATATATCAACATGGAATCTAATAGCCTCTGATTTAATTTATCTAACTCAACTTATCATAGACTGTACTACGCTAAAAGACTCCTTCTTAATGACGAAAATCATAGCAGAAGATTGTGTTACCCTATACACTGTGGCAGAACTTACAGATCCAACCCCGCAGCCATAGTAATCCATATTCTCTATCATTGGTTCATGTAGTGTGCTTGTTTGATTATAATGCATCTGTATATGTGTATATAATCATCTTAATCATGTGTTTGAGTGTTTTATTTGTCCGATTATTTAATTCTGTATGTTATTGTAATTTATTTTAATCTGTACATCATTTCCTAGTCCTCTACCCCACTAGTAGTTTAACTAGTTTTAACGAAACAAATTTTTACCACTGTTGTGGGTGCTCCAAACTATTGGAGGATTATTCTCACTCAACAACAACAATAGTGCCTTAAATAGGTACACAAACATATTCTCATCTAAATACGTAAAACTTCTTCGAATCAGAGGGTAACATAATTAATGTATATAACACGAGTTTACCACCACTAGTAACATCTCTGCTTCTTGAACCAATCCCTTTCACCACCACCTTTTGCATTTGACCTGTCAGAAGTTTCTTATCCATGCAATTATCTTCTCTCTAATACCATATACCGTTCTAATTTACCTAGTAAACGACGATGGGCACTGTATCGAATGCCTGCATGAAATCCATGTAAATGCTTTATTTCATCAGCAGCATCATCATCATCATCATCATCATTTTACGAGGCATAAGCCATTGGCTTGTTATTGCCTCAGTGTGTTTGCTTTGGTAAGGCTTGCTCAGTCCAATTCCAAAGTTATATCTTTGATATACAATATGCTCTTGAATGACGTGCTTGTTGTTGATTAATTAACTCTCCTTGAAACCGTTGGATTCAAGAGTTTAACCCCTACCACTCCGATGTCAACATTCTATCTTTCTCTGTGTGAATAACAACGAAACTGGTGTGCATTTTTCAACAGTTTGGTTGATAAAAATACGACAGCAACATCTTCCACCACATTTGCCAAATAATGAAACAGCAGACCCTCTTTTAATTTAATATGAATTTAAAATTCCGACATCGGAGTGGCAAGGGCCTGCTGCGCCTAGCATTTGTTTGTATGCTGACTTGTGGAGGCCGTGGTTGGTCTTGCTGCTTTTGTTTTCATTTTATTTGTTTGTCGCCATCCAAATCCCGTTCTTTACAGTCTTCTGGCTTCCACAAAATATGGACGTTTCACTCTTTTACCAGCATTGGGAGCTAAAACTGTCACTTTTACCATAGAAGGGATCCAAGAATTTAACTTATATCATAAGTATTTTTTTTTTGTTCTATGTAGAGGTCCACCGTCTATATAGGCTCTTCCTTTGGTGGTTGTATAGACATTTTGACAGCCAACCATTTTCGGCAGCTTAGAATACATTTTCGGCAGCCTGTTTTCGGCAGCCTATATTGCTGTGTTAATATGTGTTACCTATGTTACTACATGTCTATATAGGCACTGGTCTTATGATTTTTTTAAACAGAATTGATAAAACAGAAATATGAGACCTGAGACCCCTTTGCTGGACCACCTGTTGTGTCATTACAAATTGTACATTTTATATCAAAATAAATGAATTTAAACTTGAACTTGAACTTGCATCATCTTTCTTTTGTTCATCATTCAGTGTATATAGGGCAAACAGTTTTGGACCTCTACAACATCAATCAATTTCACCCTACAATAACCATAGCAACATCCGTGAAAACCGGAGATGCTCACCTGTCGCAATTGTACCTCATCTGCCACTGTCGGAATCATCACCGAAAACACCACCAAATTAGACATCTGTAAATCATAGCACAAGCTCAACACTACCCAGCTCTACACATCAACATGACATAGATTCAAATGAGAGCAGTAGCATCATATCCCAATGCAAAAACCATCCAAAGAAACACGAGAAACTCAGATTCGCTGTCATTAATTTCCAGAGCATCACAAACAAGCAAGAGGAATTAATACAAGAAATAATTATGCTTAGTCCAGATGTCATTATTGGTAATGAGACCCACTTAGACAACACCATCCTGGATGCAGAACTTTTTCCTGAAGGGACGTCACCAGAATACAAATATGTCCCTATCAGAAGAGACTGTAACAGAGATGGTGGAGGCGTCATCATCCTTACGAAACCAGAGCTTATATGCACATGCCACGACGAACTCGAAACAGATTGTGAGATTATCTGTGCTGAACTTTACCTAGATGGTAACAAAACAGCCCTCATTGGATCCTTCAACAGGAGCCTCGACAGCAGACATTGAAGCACTGCACGAACTACAAAATTCATTACCGACAGGCGCCAAATAGTAATCCTTAATGGAGAATCATCCCAATCAACAGAGGTACTGTCTGGTGTTCCACAAGGTTCAGTATTAGGACCAATTCTCTTCTTAGTCTTGATCAATGATATCGCCGACGACATATGTTCAACAATCAGACTCTTCGCAGATGACTGTCTTCTCTACCGCACCATTGAATCCAGTGAAGACCAACAGATTCTGCAAAAGACCTAGACACACTTATGTCATGGACTGACACCTGGCAAATGGAGTTCAACATAGCAAAGTGCAACATCCTGAAAGTCACCCAGCATAGATCCAGCTACAGTATCCACTACACAATGCAAGATCAGATCCTAAAAGAGACCATAGCAACCCATACCTCTGAGTGGAGTTGGCCAATAACTTAAAATGGAACAAACATATCTCCAACTTCACAAGCTCAGCTCATAGAGTTCTTGAATTCCTCAACAGAAACCTTCGTGGGTGCCCTCAATCCATAAAAGAGTAGGCTTACCAGACACTAGTCAGGCCAACACTGGAATACAGCTCTACTGTTTGGGACCCACCAACAAAATATATATGCCAACCTATCGAGGTTGTCCAGAGGAAAGCATCAAGATTTGTGCTAGCTCAAACTGTCTACAAATATCCAAGACAAAGTGTTACCAGCATGCTAACAAGCCTAGGATGGGAGACACTCACATAGAGAAGAAGAACAACAAATGTGACATTCATGTACACAATTCTAAATGACCATATAATCGTAATCGTAATCGTAATCGTAAATCATAGTTTCCTCCTGTATTTAGAAGCATCTCATATACCAAGTGAGCAATATTATTCACACACTTGGTGACTTGTGAGCCTTAATACCCGAATACCCTCTTCAGAAAGAGTCAATTTCCACCATCAGGCGCAGTCACTCACAAAAGCTACAGACAATCGAGACTAGCATCCAACAATACCAGAGTTCTTTTATTCCAAGAACTGTGCTGATCTGGAATGGCCTGGCTGACAGCATCATCTCAACACCATATGTAGACATGTTCAAGAGCTACATTTCATAGGAGTGCATAGGATAGCACTCTGGACTCTGGCTTATTCAGCCTCTATGTCCGCCTCTTCATTTGTGGATGAAACATAACACTCTCGCATGTGACTTCCAGGCATTTTAAAAGTCAAATTTCATCTCCTGGTCCTTCCAAAATTTATCCAGCCCTACCTCGAACTTAAGCACTTAATACATCTGGGAGGTGACTATCTAAGTCTCCACAAATCACTGTAAATATGTATATAAACGGCTTTTATTCCTAAGACGGAGCGGAGCGGCCATCTTTAATCAGACACACACCTGGGCGTAATGTTCAGTATGAATTTTGCCCAGTATTAGTACAGATACAGATACAGAACTTTAACATAACTTTTAGGTTGTAAAACCGTTCTTACTAGAAGTGAGGGATATCCATTGTCAAGGCAAGTCATCACCAGCAGTGAGTAATGATCTATGGATTAAAGAAGACATTACAGAAACCTTTTAATCAATGACAGCCATTTTGTTTAATTTTATAATACCCAACCCCTTCCCACCCCACCCGTTTCATGCCCATCCACCCACCTGGTCTATCCGTCCATTTTCTGGTTCCGTTCTTTTGTTACTTTCATTAGGTCATTCCTTATTCAATTCTTCTTCTATTTTTCTTGTCTCCAGTTCACATTTCTTACCATCCTACCTTCCAGCTATTTTATCCCACCTTCCTTATTTCCCCTTGTTGAATTCGGGATTCTTTCTTTATCTCATTTCCACACCCATTCATTCATTCTCGATTGCTCGTTTCACCTTTCTTTTCTTATATCTATCTTATCCATACTTTCTGTTAATTCTTCTTCTTTCTTCTTTTATTCCATGCCATCTTTTTCATTGTTCCTTATTTTCCTTTTTCTGTCCTTAAATCATTCGTTTTATGAATCTCATTATTTAGTCTGTTATTCTCCGCTTTTTCAATTCTCCTTCTTTCATTCCTTCTATCTATCACATTTCTTTTGCTTATTATCGAAATTCCATACATTTCCGTCATTCTATCTTTTTTAAATCTCATTCAGTATTCTCTCCTTCTGTTCTCTCTGTTACATTTCTCATCTTATTAAATTTTTTATTTTTTTTATTTAACACTTTAGACCAGTAGACCATCATTGTTTTACCGGATTAAACCATAACCATGCATCTATGGGCTCGCCCATGTCTTAATCTCTTAGATCTATCAACACAACAATGCACTTGTAAAATGATGCGATATGGTTTTCATTCATTTAATCACTGATCAAGTAGTTGAGTTGATGACGTTTGTGTTGAACAATCATGGCTGTAGGCGTTAATCAATTGTGAACAATGCACAATAAAATGTAATGCACACTTTAATTAGCTATTTGAATCAGTCATTAAATTAGTTACTGTATTAGGCCTAAGTGTAGTAGTAGTAGTAGTAGTAGTAGTAGTAGTAGTAGTAGTAGTAGTAGTAGTAGTAGTAGTAGTAGTAGTAGTAGTAGCAGCAGCAGCAGCAATAGTAGTAGTAGTAGCAGCAGCAGCAGCAGTAGTAGTAGTAGTAGTAGTAGTAGTAGTAGTAGTGTAGTTCGGATCGACCGGTCAGATACCGGCCGTACCAGCTAAGCTAGGTACGCGCTGCCCGTCCTGGATTCGTTTGCTGAACACGCCCCCCCCCCCCCCTCTGGGTAGAGCCAAAAGCGTATAAGAGCCTATGGGAAACTAAGTTCGTTAAGACGCATTATGTGCATGCGCGCGTCAAGATGCTGTTTTTGATAGAGCACGTAGTTACGACCAAGATAGGATGGCGCATTTAGTGTACTGAGATGGTACCCTGTAATCCTTATTGATTGCCTGTTCCCATTAAATACGGCATTAATCAAGACCAGAATTCAACGGGCTTTTTAAATCCGTAAACCACTTCAAAATCGGTTAAAAATGGCTGAGTTATCCACGGAAAACCCTTCTTGATTATCTTCAAAATATTGCCGTGACGTCATAACCACATGGACGCAGAACTTCTAGAATGTTCTAGAACATTCGGCTGCGCTATTATTAGCTACACGCTGATTGGCTGTTGCTCAAACGATGATTGGTTGGAGCCTGTGCCTGGACGTCACGGGAGTATAAAAGGAGACGAGATCCAGAGATCGGGAGCTTCCTTGGCCAGAGGCCGAACAGGTTGGATCTGTACTAGCTACGATCGACAGTTATTACGCATATGACTTCAGTTGCTGTACTTCTCCCGTAGCTAGCAGAAGCCAACCCACTAGAACAATTTTGTAAACTCCCTACTTACAGGAGTAATATGGAAGTTTCTGATTATTGTTCACGAGTATCAATATCTACTTCAGAACACGAATTTGCGGTGAGGCCTTTACGGCCTGAATATGTAATTCTACAGGTGTAGAGGCAGGATGTTCTTTGATGGATGACTCATCGGATCTGCCGGCCATGCCTAAAAGTGGTATTTCAACTGTCCCTGCACTAATATCGTGTAGGTTCTTCTGACTTTCGACCGCACCAAGTGAACCCTGCCCGGTGCATCTTCAGAGCTGACTGACATACGCAGCACAGTGAAACTTTGTTTTGTATCTTCATTCGCATCTGACAACCCCCGCTTGTGATCGGGTTGTTTACACCTTCCATCCATGCCATCGGTGTACGGGAACTTTCTTCACCACAGTAGTACTATCGTATCTTTTACTAACTGCTCGTTAGACATCCTATTAGGTTTACAGTGCTGAGCGATGTAGTCCCGCCATGAGTGTTCTTGCGGAAATCTTGTTTGCGGAAAACAGCTTGCGGGAACCAACCTACGGGAACTTTCCAGCTTTCTGCAAATCATCATCGCACGTCGACTGCGGAATGACGTATCAATTTCAGTAACATGGTAGCCTAACTTAAGAATGACTACCGAGTATTCAAATAACTATACTTCACAGTTTAATTATTTCTCTATATGTATTTCGTTAATTATATTGTATCCGTAAGAATGGTCCCGATGACTAAAAGGAACCGTAACGGTCTTAGGACCGCTAGTTATAATTTCTGTATTTGTTTATAGTTATTCTCATTTTCCTCAATGTGTTGCTAACCGCACTATAGTAGGTTCGTTAACCTGTACTAATATATATATATAACTTTGATCATTTGAAACCGTATTGATTGTTCTGGTTAGATTATGTATATATATATATGGCCAGTGGCCATCCGTTCATATATTTTGCTTATTTATAGAAAATATAGGAGTGCGGTGCACGTAGGAAACACTATACAGCGACACTTATATATACAGCACTTTCTCCTGCCACCAACAATTTTTCACTGAGGTCGCTGTCCGTGCTATAACTCTGTTTAGCCTGGCATGCTACCGACTAAACCTTTTCTATTCAGCTCGATAGGATAGGTTCAAAATGATTAGAGACACTTTCTTCATTACCTACTCAGTTATGTACTCTTCTCTTTCGGCAGTGTGATAATCTAGCCCCGCACTCCAGTAAGACTCATAACTCCAAGATTTTGTCTCTCTTCATGCTGCACTCAGCCTTGTGGCTTCTTAATTGTTTGGATGTCCCCATCTGCACCATGGGCTGATCCGACTCTGGGAAACTGTTGGGGTTTCCAAGCGGTGATGGCCAGGGTGCGGTATTACATACATTCCCCGTGTATCTTTGGATACTTAGTAGTTAGCACTAAGCCAATGTAGGAAAGCACTGTGAAAGCATATTAATTACTATTTCATTTACTGAACAAACCTCCCACACTGCAGTGCAAAACAGGGCGACTTGTAGATAAACCTAATGCCAGGTCAAACGGTTAGTTCCATAGGACCAGGTGACGGGCGAGATGCGTATTCCCACCGAATTCCATCAGAATGTCTGCGCATGATCTTTAAGATCTGCCACGCCCTTACGGGAAGGACATTTACGGTGGGTATTCGTGTCTCTCAACCCCACCATAATGATAGGACAATGGTCTAATAATACTTTCGTGAAAAGTAACCTATGTCTTGTAAATGTTTTATGTGGTTACGGAGCAGGATGTCCAGATTCTTATCCAGTTCGGAAGTCTTACTACGTAACATGTATGAGCGCTGTCTTCAGTATTGATGTCTTAGGGAATCTGTTCTCAGTGACAGCTGTGTTTAATAGCTAGGTAGATACCAGCCAATTGCGGCCAAAAATAGTTCTTTTTTTGAAAACAACTAAAAGCTACTTAAGCAAATCAGAAGGCCCGCATAAATAAAGCGGCAACTACTAATTCAGCATTCTAAGAATTACATAAGACGGTGATGAGAGAATCCATCGGGAATCGCTCACCCCGTCTTCACGTAAAACAGCACGCAACCCTATAGTCATAATCTCACTAGGTATGGTCTTTTCTTTCCCAAGCATTTTTGGTTGAAATATTACAATAACAAGCCAATGGCTCATGCCTCGTAAAATGGTGATGATGAGGATGATGATGATGATGATGATGATGATGATGATGATGATGATGGTGGTGAGTTTGCAAGAACGAAGTACTTCAATGGTCATAAGAATGGCGGGATCATCGAAACCAATTGGCAACTAATTAAGAATTTTCTAAATGACACCACCCGGAAAAATGTCCATAGTACTCTATCTCGCTCCCAACAATCATTACTCTGGATAAACAACAAGATAATGGCATTGAATAGGCGCATGAACAAAACACACAGTCATTTTGAAAAGACTGGCAGCATATGCCCAAAAGATAGTTGGAAAGCTCTACGAAAGCAAATTAAGAAAGAAGTACTGGATTCCTACAACAACTTTGTCAACAATTTGCTCAGGGACATCAAAGCTGACTTGAAACCCTTTTGGAAGTATATTAACAACCCAAAATCTGACAAACAAGGAATTCCACCACTCAAAACAAATGGAATTCTCGTAGATACTGACCTCAGCAAAGGCAAAGCACTTAACAGCCAATTTACTAGTGTGTTCACTGAAACGACACTTAGCGAAATACAATACTCAATTCCTAAAACAAGCAAAATAGAAAACATCACCATCAGCCCAAAAGGAATTGAGAAATTAGTAAATGGTTTGAAAACATCAAAAGCAATGGGGCCAAACGAAATACATCCGCGAATACGCAAAGAACTGTCAACAGAACTGTGACACATACTATCACATTTTTTTCAACAGTCCTTAGACAAAGGAGTTATCCCAACTGAATGGAAATCAGCAAACATTTGTCCTTTATATAAAAAAAGCGACTGGTCCTTACCAAGTAACTATGGACTGGTTTCCCTCACACACATTTGCTGTAAGATGCTTGAACACATTATCTGTTCTAATTTCATGAGCCGTTTCAAACAAAATAACATCGATCCTAACTGACAGACAACATGCCTTCCGAAAATTTCACAGTTGTGAAACTCAACTAATTAATGTCATCAATTATTGGGCTTCATCCATTGAAAAACGGAAACAAATTGACATTTTTATTCTCGACTTTGAAAAGGCGTTTGATGCTGTTCCACATGAACTTTTGTACTCTAAATTGCACAAATATGGTGTGTTAAAAACATACTAAATTGGATTGACTCATTCTTAACAGGTCGTAAACAGTGTGTAGTAGTCAATGCTAGCAAATCAAACATTACTGACGTTGTTTCTGGAGTACCTCAAGGAACCGTTCTAGGCCCATTACTGTTTTCAGTCCACATAAATGATATAGTCCAGGACATTTCCTAAGAGATCAGGCTATTCGCTGATGATTGCGTATGCTACCAGGAAATTGATGACCCCAAGGACTGTGAGGCACTTCAACAAGACATAAACATGTTAGGTAACTGGGCTAGCACTTGGGAAATGCGCTTCCAACCAGTAAAATACAACATGATAAACCTAACCAGAAAAAAACCCCCAATCAAATTCGACTGCACGCGAAAAGGAATGAGTCTAAGTTTTGTTTCATCAGTAAAGTACTTGGGCGGCGGCATCACCACTGACCTAAGCTGGAACAAACACATCACTGAGATCTGGAGCAAATCATACAGAACCAATTAGGACTATTGCAGAGAAATGTATCATTTTGTTCCCAAGAAATCCGACGTCAAGCATACGTGGGACTGATTAGACCACTTGTGGAGTATGCAAGTACAGTTTGCGACCCTCATCAGATAACTCATCAGGACAAACTAAAAAATGTGCCAAAACGTGCAGCTAGATTTTTCGCCTCAAACTATTGCTACGAACGTATGACAAATATAATGGAAACCCTAAAACTCCCACCATTGTCAGACAGAAGGAAACAAAACCACATGATCTTGTTCTACAAAGGTCTACAGCAACAAGCAAAGATATCATTAGACAGTCTACACACTCCAATTCGGAAAACCCAAAACATGCACTTCAACTTCATTTACGCTAGAAACGACGTCTTGAAATATATGTCAAACCAGCTACCATGCTTGACGAATGCGCGGTGAAAATAATGTCCTTTGGATGTTTTGCCATAACTAATCAAGATCAAGATCATGATCAAGGTGTTTGATTGATTGTGATGTATACTTGTGCATGATCAAGGACATATACGTTCCAAACTACAAGGTAAGTAAACGATGTATGTATATGATGCGGCAGCTGTATGCCACGATGGTCAGTGATCTAAAAAGAAAAGAAAATATTAAAGATATATGTGTGCGTATACAAACTGGGGCGAGATCGACCTGGGGCGAGATCACCACACACCCTCCCTGTGGCGAGATCAACCCCACCCCTCCCTAGGGCGAGATTGCCGGGGCGAGATCGCCGTAAATGACCATCTGTATCTGTATGTGGAAATCCAGCCTCGATGGGCTCACCCCTATTCCGTATCAGATCATCATCATCTGGCAACCGTGTAAAAATGTGCGAAAGTGAAACTGCAAAAAATCACGAAAAGCAAGAAATTGCTGAAATCTGTGCCTCTGAACGCAAGTGTGTCGTTGACAGATATTTCAGCCGTAAATATAAAACCGGTATGATATTTTATAGTTCCTAGTACATCTCTTAGTTGAAACAGATTTCACTATTACCAGTTTTCGTTTCACCCCCCCCCCCCCCCCCCCCCCTTCCATATCTTGACTCTGAAAATTAAGGTTACATTAGCTGGAAATAAATGCTTCCATATTCCATAGACTCTAAAGGGATATATATATATCTTGATTCTGCCCCCACCCCTCCCATATCCTTACTGTAATTATTGGCATAATGGGCTTTTAGTTTGCCACACAATTTCAGGACCGTGAAAAACGTTTTTCGTTATGTAAGTGTTCAATAATGTGTCATAGACCCACTATATTATTCAGGGCTATATCCTTATTCTTACTCCTCACAAAAAGTGGTAATTAACTCACGTTTATTTCTAATTTCATTTTACTGCTTTCTTCGTATTGCGAAAAAACCATCATAGAAGTATTGCCTTACTTACTAAGATGTAGACATTGAAAACATTATAGATAATTTTATTTATAGTGTTTTAACCAGATTTCGTGGCAAACAGAAAGCTATAGTAAACCTAAGGGAGTGGTTAGAATCAATATATGATTATATGGCCTTCTTTAGTTTAGTAATGTAGACGACACATTACTGAACACTGTCGCACAAAGAATGCAAACGTGCGCCGAACATAATCGGAACATTCCCCTTCATGAACTCACTCCCGGTTAAAACACTAAATTAGTATAAATAAAATTATCTGTTCAATGTCTGCAACATTTCAATGAGTAAGGCTATGCTTCTACAGGGTTTGAAATATCCGTTTACCTGATTTCCTGGGGCAACCTTAATTTCAAACGGGCAACTACATTTGCTATCGTCAGTGCATCGGGGAACCATGACGAATAGGGAATTAATTACTAATAATTGATTCAAATTGCATTCCAGGCTGTTCGCATTGCGCGATAGTGTCATAATTTCCATTCAAAACATGTAAAATGGGCACCGGACATGTCAAAATCTTTTCTCTAAAATCGTGACAGATGCGATTGAGAGTAATCTCTCAAACCAGGGTTCGATCTCTAGTTATGTCCGTTATAGTCCAAGACTACCTGATTCTCATACGGACTACTTATAGTCCGGTGGTCACAAGTCCGGTGGACTAGTGCAAAATTTCTGTCAGAATTATCCGTTAGACTCACAAAAACTAAATATTCTATGACGTTGAGGAAAACTAATGCATAAATCTCTTGCAAACACGCAAGCTTACCCGCTTAAAATTACCACAGAAGCTATATATGTTAAAATCTACGATAGCAGTGCCTGTTCATAGTCGGCAACCATTCCGGAGCATTTGCATTTACTTGACGCTCAGCTTTTTTTGGTTTCTATATGATAGGACATAAAAGATCCGAAAACAACCGAATTGGGAAATGGCTTAATGCGTGCAAAAGTGCTGACATCGTAAAACGAATTACTTGGTCAATTCAGCCCCGAGGATACAAGAATTGCTCATTGCCTAGTAGCCGAGTTTGCATGGCTTATGACTTGATCGGTAATTATGTAGAATTCATAAAATAGATTTTGACCGATACAGACATATCTGGCATATATATATGGCTTGGAAACTACATATAATATGGCATAACGGTTAAACCAACGTGAATACCTGTACACTTTACATTTAATAATTAAACAAGTATACTGATGACAGCTTTTGTCGAGGAACATACACACTCCCAACGTTCCCAATGAATTGAAACTTCCATTTCATTTTGTCCTAGAGGGGGATATGAGAATTGCTATTGTCTAGGAACATTGTCGTGTCAAATTTAGTAATGTCTATATCAACTGATTTTGGGACAAACATTATGATAAAATGTATTAAATTGTCACTAAGCTACTATTAGAACATCGTGAGCACACTTTCTAGACAATACAATTCGATATTTAATCATTTCACGGCTTGAATTGATGACTTTTTAAAGATAAAATGGCAGTAGGATAGCGATAGTCAGAACTGAGAAAATTATGCCGCTGCACGTACTCCAATTCGGTGCCTGACCGTCTAAGAGTCTTTAGATAAAATAGCGCATAGTGGCTACACGGCGTATGACACTGTGTAGCCTGGTTCCCAGATAAATGCCCAAGGGAACCAAGCTACCGAAACGGGTAAGGTGTACTGCAGTTCTGACAGAATTAACTTCCTGGTTAGTGTGATATAAAAATATGTGCATGCGTGTCAAGATATTGCCATGACGTGCAACATAGTAACGCAATTTGGACACGTAATATGCTAATTCTTCTTAGATGCACGAAAATTTATGATCATGGCGCGTATTATTTAGGATGTGCAATGCGTTCGTTAATCATGTATTTCGCTCAGAAATTTAAAGAAAAAATCTTATTTAACCTGACTGCGCAGGACTCGACAAGGATATTGATCGCAACCTGTCAGTAGGCTACGCTAAAATAGACCATCGTAACCTGTAGGTTACGACTCCTTGCCACAACGAGAAATTGAGTCAATCGGTACCCATTTTATCATAGAAGTTTTTTTTGTGATGTGTACTATTTATATCAATAAATAATATTGACCATAAAATAATTAAAATGAGTAAATTGAGCTTCTCATTAATGATTTAATACATTCCCATGGCATGTTAAGGCAATGCATTAAATTATTCAGAGGTTCAATCTACACATTTTATTTGTTTTGAAGGTCAACTATATTTATTGATTATGATATCAATCATGTCAGGTCAGAAGTGACAATTATTTGAACATGATTGACTACAGAGCAAGAAGGGACCAGCCAGTTCCAGCCCTATATAGTATTCAACACTTAAGGCTTATGAACATGTCACCTGTATGATTATCTTGAATTTGAAATGCTTGATTGAACTTGTTTGTTATTGTACTATATTAGTCTCAATAAAGAATGAATCTGAATGTGACAAATTGTACAAGTTACCGATCCACTTTCTGCCTGATTTAAGCCATTTACACCCACAAAACAATGTTAATTGATGAAAATAGAATGTTTTGAGATGACTTCGTAAATAATACTATCATTATTATCGTTAAATTCTGTAGATATTGCACACTTTTTTGCTCAAATTACAAAGCTACTGCGCAAGGATAAATATTTGTCACATTTTTTCCCCTCAATTTTTCGTCAGAATCGCAAAATTCAGAGCTGAAGTTGTGATTTTATGGATCGGTATTCAGTCGGGAATAACGATCACATTCTATCACGTCTATAATGGTACCACCTCAACTAGATCATTGAAATGTCTTACTACTGTCTAAATATTGTATTATACCTTTATTAAGTACCATATTGTGTTGTAAAATGATCAAATAAAACATCATTCAACTTTTTTACATCGCCATTGTTTCATGTAATTTGTTCTAATTTATTCAGAGTTGGACATAGAGATGTTTACAATCCATATATTGCTATCCAGACATGGCCATAAATGAGTTGAAATCAGGGCTTCCACTAATTTCTAAACACAGGAAGTCCCCAGACTTCCTGGATAATGCTATTGGGAGTCCAAGCAAGAAACATGGAAGTCTAAAATGGTTCAAATACATGCAATTTGATTTAAAACATTGTTTTTTTTAGAGATGTCAGGGACTCAGGGCCAAAAAAGATGAATTTCTGGACTTCCTTGGTATGTTTTTTGGGAGTCCAAGCATGAACATTGGGAGTATAAGACTCCCGGACTTCCACTAGTGGAAGCCCTGGTTGAAATAAGTATGATATAGCCAATGTTTTCCAGGGCAATCTAGCATTTATTATATCTATAGAAAGGAACAATACTCTTGTCTTCCCAAGTTGGACATAGAGATGTTTAAAATCCATAGGTTGCTACCCAGATACGGACATAAATGCGCTAAAAAAAGAATGATAGAGCCGCTGTTTTCCAAGGCGATCTAGCATTCACATATATATATAGAAGGGAATGTTTACTATACGCTAAACGGGACAATGTTTTAACCAATCGGTGGGCAGGATGATGATTATGATTGACAGGTTATGGTTAAAGTTCAAAGTTGCTTTATTTCATAGTTTTTCTATACATGTAAATAGAATCTAACAGGGAGTCCATCAAAAGCATGGCCTATTGAGCGATGGACTCCTACACACATTACAAAACATTTATACATTCACATATATATGACACACAAGACAGTGGCACAGTGACAGAATGCTAAAAAGCTACCTTGATATGAAAACTTATACATGGACTTGACTGCCTTTGTGGGATTATTAGACAGTAAATTAACCTATTTGGGGATTTTATTAGCCATACAGATTTTTGGTTAGAAAGGATATGAGTCTCGCCTCAGACTTATGATGTACAATATATCACATTTATGCCTGGTTGCTGATGCTATGCGGATGGCGCGGTGGTCCAGTGGAAAGATGTCTGGTTGCTGATAATGTACAATATATCACATTTATGCCTGGTTGCTGATGCTATCCGGAGTTGCAGAATGGCGGTTCGATCCCCCGACCGGGAGATGGTGATCAACAAATTAAACTAATGGGTGCATGACTGTCGGCTAAGTTAGCACATGGAAATTGAAGCCACACGTTGCCAGTGCGTCAATAAAAAATAAAAAATACATACATACATATATACAATTGTGGCAGGTGCATCCACAGATAGTCCCATATGAATCATCAGTGTGTCAGTATATCAGACATGTGAAAGCTGGTCGGCCAAACCTTGACTTTTTAGTCTTGCCGCGGTGGTCCAGTGGAAAGATGTCTGGTTGGTGATGCTATGCGGACTTGCAGAATGGCGGTTCAATCCCTTGACCGGGAGATGGTGATCAACAAATTAAACTAATGGGTGCATGACTGTCGGTTGGTTAGCACATAGAAATTGAAGCCGCACGTTGCCAGTGCGTCAAGCCGCACGTTGCCAGTGCGTCAAGCCGCACGTTGCCAGTGCGTCAATAAAATAAAATACATATACTGCCAGAGCCGTGCTGGAGTCAGAGTACAATAGGCGTAAAAAGCCTAGGATTGAATCGTGGCAGGTGCATCCACAGATAGTCCCATATGAATCGTCAGTGTGTCAGTATATCAGACATGTGAAAGCTGGTCGCCCATACCTAGACTTATGTCTTGGCGCGGTGGTCCAGTGGAAATATGTCTGGTTGCTGATGCTATGCAGAGTTGCAGTATGGCGGTTCGCTCCCCCGACCGGGAGATGGAGATCAACAAATTAAACTAATGGGTGCATGACTGTCGGCTGGTTAGCACATCGAAATTGAAGCCGCACGTTGCCAGTGCGTCAATAAAATAAAATACATATATATAATGCCAGAGCCGTGATGGAGTCGGAGTACAATAGGCTTAAATGCCAAGGATGGCCATCCATGGCAGGTGCATCCACAGATAGTCCCATATGAATCATCAGTGTGTCAGTATATCAGACATGTGAAAGCTGGTCGGCCAAACCTAGTCTTTATAGTCTTGGCGCGGTGGTCCAGTGGAAAGATGTCTGGTTGCTGATGCTATGCAGAGTTGCAGTATGGCGGTTCGATCCCCCGACCGGGAGATGGAGATCAACAAATTAAACTAATGGGTGCATGACTGTCGGCTGGTTAGCACATGGAAATTGAAGCCGCATGTTGCCAGTGCGTCAATAAAATAAAAATACATACATGTACATATACATACACATACATACACACATACCAGGGTTTCAACAAACTTCTAAATACAGGAAGTCTGGGACTTCTTGGGTAACGCTATTGGGAGTCTAAGCTAGAAACATGAAGGTCTAAAATGGTTCAAATACATATAATTTGGTTAAAATCAGGGTTTTTAGAGATATCAGGGCCAATAATAGGAAGTCCAGGACTTTCTTGGTATGCGTTGTGGAGTCCAGACATAAACTTTGATATATATGTCATATATACATGTATTTAATATATATGTCTCCCATTAGGCAGTGCGTGGGTAGGGCTGTCCCTTCTTTGATGTTTACATAGATATGCCACATGTGCACAAACATAAAACACACGACATTCAAACACATATTTATGGCATTAATATTTACATACACACATACATATTTACTGACTTAAATAAACATATACATGTATTATACATATACTCCCTAATTACATCATTATCTCATTTTATTTACATTTAGTTTGGAGTGGTTTATTATTATATAGGACTTTTGTATGCTACTGAGGGTGAGGTGGGAGGGCGCAGGGAGGAGCTCATCACTGTAATATAAAGTTGAGATAGTTGGAGTTGTTAAGAATCGACAGATGCGTTGATTGTATGTGGGCTATTTAAGTGTAGTAGTAGTGAAAGTAAACTGTGAAGTATGTTTGTGTTTAGACTTATTACTTCAATTATTAGGTGAGGTTAGTTTATCCATAGTGGTGGTGGTGGTGGAATGTCTTAGGTTTGTATTATTATTAATTAGCAGAGAATCTGTGACCATCAGGTATAAATATATTAATTTAGTATTTGTCGATCATAGATTCCCTGGCAATCTTCTTAAAGGATTTCAGGTTTAATACACTATCGCATATTTTTGTACTGGTGCTGTTCCATAGTTTTGTGGCTGCTATTGTAATTCATCGTTTTCCTATTTCTGTTCGTGTAAGTTGAGTGTGTAAATTGTGTTTTGTCCTAGTGTTGTGTTTGTGGATGTCGGTGCTTAGTGTGAAATTGGAGGCTATGGATTGTGGTAACGTATTGTGGTGAAACTCATTTACAATGGTGTACATCTGTAGTTTGCCTATGTCCTTTAGTTTTAATAGATTTTCTGACTTGAATATATTCTGGCCCTTTGCTGTTTAGAAAATAGTTTAGTGCCTTTTTCTGTAGACTTTGTAGTTTTGTTAGGTTGCTTTTGTGTGTATTCGTCCAGATAGTGTTTCAGTAGGTGAGATGCGGAAGAACAAGGGTGCAGTATAGAGTTTTAATTGTAGCTGGTGTCATGTACGGTTTTAGTCTTTGTATGACACCTATGCCTCTTGCCACCGTTGCTGTTACCGTCTCGATTTGTTTGGCCCAGGTCAAATGTTTATCCAAATATACTCCCAAGAATTTGTCAAATAGGGCCTCCTCAATTTCTTTTTTTTGCCACAGTTGTCACAGATTCGGATTCTAACCTGTTCTGATGGAAATTATATTTGTATTTTTGGTCGCAAGTCAGAAGTTGGTATCCCAAAAATGGTGGACTCATTACACTTTATACATTTTTCTTACTTTCAAATGCTATTATCTTTTGACGTATTGCACCTAGAAAAGAAAGTAAGGCATCATAACACTGCTTATTGTATTGCCCTTCAGATAAGACCATTCCCATGTCATTTGACTTGATAATAAGGGAGTTGTGCTCCAATATGTCAACCTATGTAAGAGGTGGTCTAGTTGGCGGAGGAGACGGTGGCAGAGTAATTATTGAAACTTAGTTGAACATTGGAGTACAACTCTCTTATTATCAATTCAAATGACATATGAATGCTATTATCTGAAGGGGAAGATAATAAGCAGAGTAATAATACCTTACAAAATCTTTTCTAGGTGCAACATTTCAAAAGATAATCAAGTTTGAGCCCAAGAAAAATTTATGCAAAGGGTAACGAGTCCACAATTTTTTACTTATGACCAGGTATCACTCAGACAAATCAGATATCAATTCAGATCGGGAATGTTCACAATTGTTCACTGTGAGAGGAATACAAAAATACATTCTGTGGCATCACCATATACCGAGGGAAAATTGTACATTAGATTACTTTCCTGCTATTGTTTCCATTGCATACAGGGAAATGATTCGGAATGTGAGAACACCAATTATGGTGAACCTTTTAGTCTAGTATCGTTCTTGGACCATACTGGTGATGGTGGTAATAACTCTCATGACACAAAAACATTAGAAACAAACACAAACTGAGGTTGTATACAACTCAATGTATGATATGATTTGTAAGGATAGTGTAGTGGTGGTAAGACCAAATGTTGAGTGACTATTTTCTGTTTTACGTTATGTCTGATGGTGTAGGTTGTGTTCAAGAAAACGAAAACAAGGAACCAAAGTCGTTCATGGTTATTGCTATATTCTCATTATATCAAGCAGGAAAGGTTCTATATTTAAACAGATGAGAGAGGAAGATGTGGTTATTCCAGTTGGATTTATTATTTATATCGGGATAGATTTTATTTTAATTGTGGACAATGGCACCTTTGTGCTCAGGGTTCATGACCATGAAGATATCATGTGCTCTATAGCTCCTCTGTGAAGCATTTTATGTACAGCAAAGTGTTACATATTACTAAAAAACTTCTGTATATCTTCAGTTACATATGACAGAGTTACATAATTTGAGTATTTTGCATTACGGTTCTCTACTTTTGAAAAATAATATTATCTCCTAGCACTCTGACATCAAAATCTTAATTTTTTGGTTTTGTTTTCAAAGACTAATTGATGCACATTTTGGAAGCAATTATGGTGGGAGATGTTGCTGTGTTGGACAGCAACACCTTCCACCAAATTTGTTTCCAAAATGTATGTGCCAGTATGTTCGCTAGTGTCTCAGTAAAAATAAAACATTTTGACATCAGAGTGGTATGAGTTAAGATTAAATGTGTCTTATGTCTGAGATTTCCTTATTTTGTAGATGTAATAGAAAATACAATCTTATGATCATTTTGCAAAAATACAGATTCAATTTGGATGGAAAACAAAAAAGTTATACATTTTTTATCACATAAGGGGTTTTATTGAGAAAACGACAAAAACGTTAAAGCTTTTCAGTGCATTCCCAATGTAATGACACATGTTCAGATCCACATATCTTCGCAACTATAAGAGATAAACACATTTAGTTTGCAGTTTTTGGAAGGGAATCATGTCTTTAGTTGTCACAAAAATTATTTTAAAATTGACCATTTTGACCATGAAACACTTTTTAGGACCTATTTATCACATGTGACCTTTTATATCGTTCAATAAAGTTTAATACAAAATATTTCCTAAAAGTGTAGGCAAATGATATTCCCGTGATTAAACAACAGATTAACGCATGCCACAAACTGGATTTTATAAGGAAAGCATATTCGACACGCAGTACATGTACATTGTAAGTCAGTGATTTTTTGTTACCAGTTTTCGTTAACATGTCTCGAGCTTACTGCGTGCTATACATGAAAACAAGGGTTTTTTCAGGCCGATTTTGCTCAAATTTAGGGGTGCGCACTATGCACGATAGCGCAGTGTATACAGAATTTAATGGTAGTCATTTCACAGCTTTAAAAGTAATCGAAATGGCTAGAATTTAGACAATATGGCGGATCTGTGTCATTTTGTAATTATTCCCTAGAGGTGGGTAAATGAATTCATGATATTGAGGAATGTCTAGGTCTGCGGTAAAACGGGCGTCTGCTTCAATAACTGTGAAATAATAATAAAAGCTTTCCATTTTCAAATCCGAACAGTATAATGTCAAATGTCTGACTGTGACAATTCAACTTCTGAGTGCTGAATGACTTTAGTAGTTTTGACTTTTACAGAGTTATATGTTTATTGTTGGCTTCAGTCTAGTTTCTGAATAATTCTGATAGGTTTCGACTGGTCATTAAAGCTTCTTAAGATTTCTTATGCTTGATCAGTTGGATCGAAATCCGAATGTCAGTGCAGTGTTTTGCACCTGCTTTTATACTTTCGAGCCGGTTACAGTTGCTCCTTGGTGTAACCGGGACGAGTAAATATCTGGCTACGTGTAACCGGAAATGTTGATTTTGTAACCAGATTTAACATCTTGTAACCGGAAATTACCAATTGTCAGTTCGTTGGTAACCAGAATTTTGTTGACTTCTGGGATTGTGTAACCATTAAAGTCATTAGTAGTTTAACCGGAAAATTTAATTGTTGTTTTCTTGGTTGGGTGTAACCATAAAAAACTTATGATGTAACCGGAAAAATAATAAAATTTATATATGCATTGTATCCCAGTATCCAAGAATGTTTCTTTGGCTGAGTATTTAAGTGGTTCTGTAATATCCCTATGTGGCGGGAATTTATGGTGTATAATTAGCATTTGATAGACATAGGTTTCCATTTTGTTGGATAACCTTAAGTGGAAATATTCAGATTTATGGCATTTCGTACTTTGTGTGGTTATACTCATCAGAGAAATAGAAATCGGATTAGTTTATCCTGTGTGAAGAGTCGAGAGTAAATGTTGAATAACGAACTGTATGTGGATTTTATCAGTCTCTTCCTCTGTGATTTGTGGAAGTGATCCACTGTCTGCCGTATGTATGTGTGATGAGGGCTCACAGATGTTGTCAACAATGTGTTCGGCCGCGATTGATCCTGTGGGTGTTGTAGCTTGGTCGTGTGTATGTTCCTCGTTGAGGTGTTCAGCGGTTGGTGTTTTGTGTTCTGGTGTTACGCCTCAAACTACATTTCGAACAATCTCCCTTCCCATGGGGCAATAATGGAAGCAATGTATCAATGGCGGACACACCCATACCGCCACACCCACCAGTCTCCACATTCACAGAAAACCTAATTAGAATGACAAGATGTTGGACCTGGCCTGCACAGTAGTTGTGAGGCAGGCGCACTGTGTATAAACTCACCATGTCACCCGAGACATCACGTAGGTACGGGTTGACCAAAAGACCGTTTAAGAACTAAAAAATGCCATACGGAAGAAAACAAGATCCTCCAAAAATTGAGACAATCACAGCGAAAAACCGTGACAATTTACGTTTAGCAATCAAAACCATCACCGATAGGGTGCCTGAAACAATAGACATCTCCTCCAACAGCTATGATTCAGCAGATGATATAACGATGTCCCGAGTATGGGAGCATCCCCAGCTCTATTAGAGATTCATTAAACAATGCCGCTGCATGAATACCTGTAGACTTAGAACTTGCGGTAAGTCTCGTGCCGCTCCCTAAGGATAGAACCACTTTGGAATATCTGATCCGGGAGTCAAGGGCCTAGTAGGGGCAGATAGAGGATGTATCCGAATTTAATCGCCCATGTGTCCACTGCCACATGGAGCACCTCTGACACACGCATGCACGCACGCACGCACACACACACACACACCGTTTCAGATCATGGAAGCTGAAGGGGGGGTAATTTAGCCTGGATCCAGCTTCCATACTATTCATATTCCAAAGTGGCTCTCCGATGCACTTGCACTGGACTAGAATCATGTAACTTTACCTAGTCTTACTTTCTTAAATAATCTAACAAATTTCTATCAAAAAAACAGCTTCTACTTACTTTATCATATAAACAAGCCTTCTAGCCCGTTCCATATTTTTCGATTTGAGCACACATGCTATATTCAACGGAGTATTTTCATTGGCTGTTGGTTAAAACATCGATTGATGTGAGCATGATGCGTAGGGATTACTACGCGGTACTGTTTTACTACGATTTGTCATTCATGAAACGTCATCACAAAATGTCATCGTTTGACAGGTTATCAGTCGGCAGCGAAGTAACGATTGATGGCCGTGGCTCTGCGATAGTCTTAGAAGAAAAGTGTAGTTAATAGCTGACATCGCCAGATTTTGTGGTTGTCACTATATTTTGCTGTGCATTCAGCATCTGTTATCAAGTAGTGGTGCGTCACACCGGCGGTATCGATTTCACGAAAATCAACAATGAGAAATCAGATAAGTCACATCAGCAACTATTGGCAAATATTTCAAAATTACAGTTTATATGATAAATAAAATCTCAAACTCGGTCACTTTTCATATCACTATTGTGAACCTCGTTGAAAATGATCAATTTTGCATTCGCTAAAGCTCGTGCAAATTGATAATTTTCAACTCAGTCCATAATAGTGATATGAAAAGTGACCTCCTTCCAGATTCTCTATTTCTTCACCTGTTTCCCATACAATACCCTTTGTTCTTACATCCCCCTGCCCTACTGCCTTAGGGACTGTCCCACTATACCACCACGTCACAAAAAAGGTGTACGTCAATCAAGAACTGGGGTGTTGCCCCTCACACATCCTCTGACTCCACCTAGACATCACATTGCTTGACCCAAACATTGGTCAGAAGTACTGGACCAGAAACGCGCTGACATAAACACATCTCTGAAATGATTAGCTATCCAAAACTCGCTACAAGTACATGTACTTTCAAAGAAAACTAAATTTCTTGAAATCTTCATATTTCCACATAGATAATTCTACTATTACAGCCGCAGAATACAGTAATCATACATACTGTACATGTAGGTGACACATTGGCCCAGTTGACCAATGTTTGATGATATTGACCATTACACCTTTGCTGGTCCAGCTCGCCAAAACAGCCTCTGCAATGGATCTTGAGGAATGACCAAGTGGGGTTAAATGGTTAGTAGACATACAGGTACACGTAGCATGGGGACAATCTTGTCATTTTATTGCCCAGATTTCACAGTAAACTTGTAATTTTTTGTTTCAGATGTCAAAGGCCACATTGGAGAGGATCACTGCATTCTTCTGCACTCAAACAGGTACAATATATGTATTTCAATCAGTGCCGTATGCAGAAATTAATTTATTATTTAGTAATTTTATATTCTGTTGAATATTTTGAATGTCAAATTAGTTGAATATTTTGAATGTCAAATTAGTTTCAAAATATTCAGCAATGTAACATTGAAATTGAGATTCTTGTAATTCTAGGTGTAAAGGGTTAAACTGTTATTGCAAAATTTCATTAAAAATTATATTTTATTAGCAACCCCCCCCCATCATAAGGGCATGGTTTTGGAGCCAAGAGACGGTGGCTCTAAAAGAAGGTGATAATAAGACGGTGGCAACCATCTCTCATAATATTATTATTCGCTTTTTCTCCTTGACGGTTTGGCCAATTTCAACCAAATTTGACTGGAAGTAAATGTGTCCTATCCTGGTATCCTCCAGAACTTCTATTCACAATTTTGATTGATCAATTTTTTGAGGGGGGTGTGTGAAAACCATAGATAAATTTACCGGAAATTGTCAAAATATTACTTCTCCTTAGCTTCTTGACAGATTTCAACAAAATTTGCATGGAAGGATCCTATAGTGGTAGGCTCTTGAACCTGTATTCAGAATTTTGATTGGTCAATTTTTTGTTTGAAAATCTGAGATTTTCTAAAACAAATTACCGGAAAGTGTAAAAAATGCATCTCCTCCTTCATGTGCTTGGCTTCTTAACAGATTTCAACTAAATTAGCCCTGAAGGTTCCTGTAGTGGTAGACTCTAGAACTTCTATTCAGAGTTTTGATTGCGAAATATTTTTGGTAAAAATCTTAGATCTTATGAAAAAGTTACTAACAGAAAATGTCAAATCACTACTCATCATTAGCCTCTTGTCAGATTTCTACTTAATTTGGCTGGAGGGATTCTATCATCGTAGGCCCTAGAACTTCTCTTCCGAATCTTTGTTGGTCGATTTTTTTGTGGCCCTCTTGGATATTTTTGAAAATTTTCCGAGCCATTTAAAACTCCTTAAATGATGGCCCATTTCAACGAAACTTGGGGGAAATGATCCTATGGCAGTAGGCTTCAATATACCACACCAGAATTTTGATTGGTCAGTTTCCTTGGTGGCCATCTTGGATTTTTAGAAAACTCCATAATGTCTATTTAAATGTAAATTGTTCAAATGCTTTTGTATTGGTCAAGCCAGCTAAAAATGTCTTATGCAGTGACCTTGAGAAAACTCCATACAGACAGGGCAAGAAGACTTGTTTTAAATTAAAAAAATCGAAAGGGTGGCTGATCAGGAGCTGAAGACCATTATTTGTAAATTTCTGGCTGAAGAAAATTGTAGTTTGTCTGTGAGTGAATAAATTTAAAACTACTTGTCAAGCCTACCAAAGGCCACCTCTGTAGCTGTCTTGTCATGAGCAATGCCCATTTGTATGCTAAGAAGATTATTTTAAAAATGTTGTCACTGGAATGACTCACTGATTTCCTGTTGTAAGTTACATGTATCAAAAATACTATTCTCATGTTTTGCAAATGGACATTCACTGTGGAAAGATTTCATTTTTATGTAGAAATCTTGATCAATAAAGGGGTACTGGTCAGTTTTTCATGGTCCATGCAGTCACTCTTAGGTTTGCAGGTACAATGTATGCGACCACAGGCTTTGATCTTCACAATCTTAGCCTAATCTTGTTAATCCCATAAACTTTTAACCTATAACACTCTGGTGTAAAAATTTCAAATTAAATTAATAGACAAACTGGTGTTCATTTTTCAACAAATTTGGTGGAAGATGGTGCTGTCGTAGACACCAACATCGTCCACCAAAATTGTTGAAAAATGTACACCAGTTTCTGTGCTATTGACACGGTAAATGACAGAATATTGACATCAGAGTGGTAAGGGTTAACCCTTAACACTGATGTTAAAAATTGTTAATTTTCAAATTTCATTTTTAGCTCACCTGGCCAAAATGGCCAAGTGGGCTTAAGCCATGATGGCCATCCGTCTGCCGTCCGTTAACTTTTGCATACAAACGCTACTCATTAACCACTTGGCAAATTTCAAGTTAATTTGACATGAATGACCCTATGGGGGGGGGGGGTGGGGTGGGGTTACGCTTTAAAACTTGTATACAGAATTTTGATTGGTCAATTTTTTCGTGGCAATCTTAAAATTTAAAATGGCGGAAAATCGTTAAAAATGCTAATCATTAACTGCTTGGGCAATTTTAACAAGACTTAACTGTGAGTATAGAACGCTGGTATTTTTCAGAACTTGTATACAGAATTTTAACTCGTCAGTTTTTTCAACGACCATCTTGGATTTTCTGAAATTTTCTGGAAATCACATAAAAGCCTACACCTCTATAACCACTGGACCGATTTAAATCAAACTCGGATAGAAGAACCCTAGCTTAGTATGCTTCGGAACATATATACAGAATTTTGATTGGTCCATTTTTTTGGTGGCCATCTTGAATTTTCCGAAAAATGGAGGGAAATCGTTTTAAAACACTACTCCTCATTAACCGCTTGAGCAATTTCAACAAGACTTGGCTGAAAGGATACTAGGCTGGTAGGTTTCAGAACATGTATACAGAATTTTGATTGGTCAATTTTTCCAGTGGCCATCTTGGATTTTCTGAAGATTTGTGGAAATCGGTTAAAAGGCTACTCCTCATTAACCGCTTGAACGAGTTCAAGCAAACTTAGCTGGAAGGACCCGACAGTCGAATGCTTTAGAGCTTAAATACAGAATGTGGAGTGGTCAGTTTGTTTTGTGGCCATCGTGAATTTTCTGAAAAATGGCTGAAAATCGTTTAAAACGCTATGCCTCATTAACTGCTTGGGCGATCTCAAGCAGACTGGCTGGAATGAGCCTAGGGCAGAAGGCTTCAGAACTTGTATACAGAATTTTGATTGGTCAATTTTTCCGGTGGCCATCATGGATTTTCTTAACGTTTTAGAGAAATCACTTAAAAGGCTAATAATTATTAACTGCTTGGACGATTTCAACCAAACTCAGCTGGAAGAACCCTAGGCTAATGCGCTTCAGTACATGTATACAGAATTATGACGGCTTGATTTTGCTGGTGGCCATCTTGGATTTTCCGAAAAATGGGAATTCGTATAAAATGCTACTCATTAATCTCTTGAGCAATTTCAACCAAATATGCCTGGAAGGATGCTATTGTAGCCTTTAGAAAATCTATTCAGTATTTTAATAGGTCAATGATTTTCTGAAAATTTTCCGGAACCCATTTAAAACGGTACTCCTTCAATCAATAGCTCGATTTCAACAAAACTTGGGTGGAATGATCCTAAGATGGTCGCTGTCAAGATATTAAATGAGAATCTTGATTGGTCAATTTTTTGGTGACCATCTTGGATTTTCCGAAAATCATCCACCATGCCTATTTAAATGCAAATGGGTTAAATGCCAATGGTCGAGATGAGCGCCACGGGCCCCTGTTTAACAAGGCAACAGCAACATCGTTCACCAAAAATGTTGAAAATATTTACCGCCGTTTCTTTGCTATTGACACAGTAAAAGACAGAATATTGACATCAGAGTTGTACATGTAAGGATTCGCCCTTTAACCCTTTCTGGACGAAACTGGCCCAAACCAGCTTCTGTAGTGGTCTTGAGGAATGTCCATTTGTAGGCCAAGAGAAGAGTATTTTTAAAATTTTACCACTGAAATGACTGGCTCGGTAACCGAGTCAGCCATTCCAGTGGTAAATTGTCAAAAATACTCTTCTCTTAGCCTGCAAATGAACATAATGAAATATTTTGATTTTCTTAACCAAATTTAAATATTAAAGGGTTAACACCCATACCAGGCAAAAGCGTCTGCAGAGGTCTTCAGAAATGGCCATTTGCAGAGCAAGAGAACATTTTTGAAAATTTACCACTGGAATCACTGGCTCGGTTATCGAGCCAGTCATTCCAGTGGTAAATTAAAAAAAATTGTCATGGTCTGTACATAGTAATTTTCTATGAGAAAATATAAATTTTCTTAAACAAATTCAAGGGTTAATGGTCACATATGCTCAAGGTAATTGAAAGAAAAAAATACTTGAAAATTTACGCATGGAATGACTGACTCGTTTATTGAGCGCAGCATTCCAACGATAAATTCCCCAAAAATAGTCTTCTCCCAAACCGTTGTCTGGAATTCAACCAAAGTCTGTATGTGGCTTACCCATATAATTGGGGATCGTGTGATGAGTTTTACATTTGGCTGTGTCTCCATGCGAGGTCAGGGGGTGATCAAATATCCTAAAGGTCAAATATCCTAAAGGTCAAATATCCTAAAAGATGTCCATCACGCTATTTCCTCCCAAACCGTTGTATGGAAATCAATCAAATTCGGCATGTGCGTTGCCCATATAATTGTGGATTTTGTGACACCATTTATGGTGTGGGGTGGGTCAAGAAGTCGATGCAGTGAATGTGGGAATTTGTGATGACGAGTCATCGACCGAGCAAGTCTATTTTAGAACTTAATTTTATTGGAAGCAGGCAACAATGCTTTCATCCAAAATAAGTTCAAAATATTCAACAATGCTTTTTCTTTTGTCTTGGAAACAAGTTACAGTATTAAAAATAAGTCTTCTCTTGGTCTGCCCTCTTTTTAACGATCAAAGAGTCTCTCTCCAAAATCAGCTCATCCTAAAGAATATCTCTCTTGCCACACTGACAGCTAATCAACTTCTATACGGCATTAACAATGTCGACTTGGAAAGGAATATTACAATATGTAACGCTGTATGCCAATACATAGTCAATACCAACCGCTTTAAGTAACTTCCTATTTGTTAAATTCGCAACTATAAGAGCGAAATGCAAACAGCCCAACATATACAAGCATGGTGAATGCAGCATTAAGAGCTCCTCACCTTACCTTTCTCACTCTTGTCAAATTCTTAGTTTATACCCTGTTTCTCATATTCTCCTCTCCTCTCTTTTTGTCTCTCTTTCCCTAACTCTCCCCCACCCTACGCACATACACCCTCCATCCCAATCTCTCTCTCCCTCCCTCTCTCTCTCGCTCTCTACTTCGCTCCCTCCCTACCTCCCTCCCCCCCCCCCCCCCCTCTCTCTCTCCCCGCTCTCTCCTCTCTCCCCGATCTCTCCTCTCTCCCATTCTACCCCCCCCCACTCTCTCCCACTCTCTCTCTCTCTCTCTCTCTCTCTCTCTCTCTCTCTCGCATTATGCGCACACGCACGCCAATACGTACGCACACACGTACACATACGTAAGCATGCGAACTACCTAGACAATTGTAATCAGTGGTTGATATAAATTATCATTTAACTAGTTATACATACGTTACTATTTAATTATGTTTTATTATACCCCATCTTGATGTATTTATTAATGTATTATATTTGTATGTATGGGAGACACGTGTATAAGACTTATGTCTTACTGTGCTCCCATTGAACAAAATAAAATTCTGTTTAAACCAATTTACAGTATTTCTGAGCTGTAGTGTATAAGCTTGCTGTGGTGATCATCTGATGTGATAATTTCTATTTGTCAGGATATGCATCATAACTGTATCAGCGTCTCATCCAATTATTGTCGAGAAAAAGCGGGTACGTGACATTAGCTTCATCGATGAGAAAGGTGTTAATCGTTTAGAGAACAAGGCCAGCGGCAAGCGAAAGCGAGTAAGTTATATAGAACTTTGAACCTGCTGAATATTTTGAAAACAATTTGACAGTTAACCCTTTAACACTCATATTAACCAAAAATGGCTTCTGCAGTGGTCTTGAGAAATGTCCATTTGCAGGCCAAGAGAAGACTACTTTTGAAAATTTACCACTGAAGTGATTGGCTCGATAACCGAGCCAGTCATTCCAGTGGTAAATATTCAAAAATAGTCTTCTATTGGTCTGCAAATGGACATTTGCGATGAGGACAATTGAAATTTTCTTGAATAAATTCGAGGCTTAAAGGGAGAAAATGAAGGAAACCATCTTCTAATTCTTATATTGCGGCATTTCACCATGATTGTTTGCATTTCATTTATAAAGCATGGGTTAATTTGGGAGGCATTAAAATAACATGGGAATTTCAGGAACACAAATATTCCAAATGTTGCAGTCTTGGGAATTTCTTGGGATATCTGAGATTTGCGAGCTGGCAGTATTGGAACAGGATTTCGTCGAACTTCCTGCAATATCTCAGGGTTTGAAAATCTCGGGATATCTCCGGAATTCCAAGTGTTGGAAAATCCTGAAATATCCTAGGAAAACCCTGTTCCAATGCCACCAGCCCAACGCTGGGATATCCCAGGAAGTCCCAAAGTTGTGGCTCTGTGGCTGAGCCCGAGTGTTTGGACTAATATCTGAGTCCCAGCATGTCCAAGGGTTTGTATAATTGGCTGATTCCAGAGATATCCCAGCTAGGCTTACGCGATTACGTGATTAAATCGAAAATCGCGACTGTTTTAAATCGTGAATTTATAAGATTATAGAATTGAAAAATTAAATATTCAAATAATTGTGAATATTTTCTACTGCATAAAATATTTCAAAACCTAACTTTCAATTACTTTTTAATGCGATCGGTCATGAAAAACGACATTTTGTTTAGTGAATATATGTCCATTTGCATGGCAAGAGAAGACTATTTTTGAAAAATGTATTACTGGAATGCCTCTTCTCGAGCCAGGCTTTTCTAAACACAATTGCAGTTTTCGTCTTTGACATTCTTTTGTTGTGATGTCTTAGTAATTTGTATCCCAGCTGATTAATCGAGTGATCATGATTATTTTTTAATAATCGATCGCGATCACTCAACGCAATAATTGCACAAGCCTAATCCCAGGAAATGCCAGGAATTCTTGGTATCAATATTATCAGATTATATTCTATCAAAGTCCCATTGCTGAGACTTTTCAGGAACAAGAGTCTCATTTCACTACCACCATGATGTGGGATATCCCAGGAATCTCCCAGGATTTTCCTATATGTAGATTACCAGGTTATTCCCAGGCCTTTTTCGAGTGGGGCGTTACATCACTTGCATGTACATGTACCTTTATATCTTTAGTTCACCTGGCCATAGTGAGCTTATGCCATGGTGACCATCCGGCCGTCAATGTTTGTTTAAAAAGGCTACTCCTTATCAACCGCTTGGCAGATTTCAAATTAATTTGGCATGAATGATGCTATGGGGATAAGCTTTAAAGCGTTTATACAGAATTTGTATTGATCCATTTTTTTACCGCCATCTTGAATTTTGCCAAAAAATAGTAGCAAATCATTTAAAACTCTACTCATTAACTGTTTGACCAATTTTAACCAGACTTAGCTGGGAGGATAGTACGCTGGTATGTTTCGGAACTTTTATACAGAATTTTGATTGGTAAATTTGTTCGGTAGCCATTTGAGTTTTCCGTAAAATGGCTGAAAATCGTCTACTCATTAACTGCTCGGGCAATTTTAACCAGACTGGCTGGAACGAGCCTAGGGTGGTTACGGCTTCAGAAGTTGCATACAGAATTTTGATTGGTCATTTTTTTTCGGCGGCCATCTTGGATTTTCTGAAACTTTTGGGAAATAAGTTAAAAGCCCAGCTTGCCAGATTTCAACCAAACTCAGCTGGAAGAACCCTAGGGCGGTATGCTTCAGAACTTGTATACAGAATTTTGACGGGCTTGATTTTGATGGTGGCCATCTTGGATTTTCTGAAAATGACAAATTTCAGCCAAATTTGGTGGGAAGAATCCTATTATCACAGCCTCTAGAAAATCTATTCAGAATTTTGATACATGTAGGTCAATGTTTTGGCAGCAATCTCTGATTTTCTGAATGTTTTCCGGAACCATTTAAAAACGGTACTCCCTCAATCAATAGCCTGTTTTCAACAAAACTTGGGTGGCACAATCCTATGATGGTAGGCTTCAACATATTAAACAAGCATCTTGATTGGTTAATTTTTTGGTGGCCATCTTGGATTTTCAGAAAATCATCCATCATGTGCATTTAAATTATACTGGGGTAAATGCCAATGGTCCAGGTAAGCGCCACAGGCACTTGGGCCTCTTGTTGTTTCAAGCAATGTATACGTGCTGCTGCACTGTTTTTGCTGCTGCACTGTTTTGCCGCTGCACAGTTTTTGCTGCTGCACTGTTTTTGCTGCTGCACTGTTTTGCCTTTTGGTCTTGACCCACAACTATCTGTAGTATGCGGCGGTCAAGTCAAACTTTTAACCCTTGCGACTATGGTGTTCAAATTTTCAATTTTCAAATTAAAGTAAAAGATGAACTGGTGTGTATTTTTCAACAAATTTGGTGGAAGATGGTGCTGTCGTAGACAGCAACATCTTCCACCAAAATTGTTGAAAAATGTACACTAGGATTTTTTGCTATTGACACCATAAAAGATAAAATATTGACATCAGTGTGCTAAGGGTTAATATATATCGGAGAAATCTGTCTACTTTGCAACTATAGCATGTCACAAATGTTAAAAGTAATAGTTACATTGTAAGCCTTCTGCGAAGAGAAAACTATTTTTGAAAATTTACCACTGGAATTATCCAACCATTATCAAGTCAGTTATTCCAGTGGTTATTTTTCAAAAAATAGTCTTATGTTGGCTCACAAATCGACATTTTTCAAGACCATTGCAGAGGCTGGTTTTGGCCGGCTTGACCATTGCAAGTACATTCTGGTTGTGATTTATGTCTAAATGTGTCTCTGCTTGGCATGCTAGTATGGAAGTGGGAGATAACTCCTTCAACCCAAAATTGAAAACTGCTCAAGCTTGAATATTGCCCTTTATTAATAATTTTGAGCTACATTATTGTAATGTACGATGTTCCGTGTCAAACCGTATAATAACCAGCTACTTTTCTGGTACCCGATGCGTATTCACCTTACCAGAGTACCCACCCATCATATGACGTCATAATGAACTGCGTGATGTGTGGAATGGCATCATAATGAATGACGTCGATAAGTACGTCACGAACGCATATTTGAAGACGGTCTATGCGTTGTTGTACAAATTGTTTGCTTTTACTATTTAATAAATATTCTGTTGAATATTTTGAAACTAATTTGACTAGGCGCTAGGGCATTCGGGGATCGATCAATCCCAACATCGCGAGGTACGGGTGGAGCTTAGCTAGTGATGGGCGGGGCATAGCTAAAAATGGAAAGGTCCATTGCAGAGGATTGCTTGACGTAGCATTCCAACTGGTGTGCTGTGTTGTGTATGCAGTATATGACATCCAGTCTGTCAATTAGGTAGAATGTTAAAGTTTTTCAAAATGTCTTGCTCGAGTTATGCAAACCTAAATCTCTACTTTATATAATAACCTTTAATGTCTAAACTTTGTGACAAAAATCTAAATATTTGCTTATTGACTGTCCATTTTCAGTCCATAGGAAGGCTATTTTTCTTTATAATTTATTGAGTCAGTCATTCCAGTGGTAAATTTTGAAAATATCCTTCCTTTAGACTGAAATGGATATTCCGTAAGATCTCTGCAGAGGCCAGTTTTGACCCGCTTCATCGTGAAAGGGTGAAAGATGTGTTTAAAAACTGTACCTGTCCTTTTACCCCCCCCCCCACCAAATTTTTTACAATACAATTTTATAGCAATTTAAGTCATCCCGATTCATAGATAATAAAGTAATTAGGTAAAGTACACTGTTTTTGTTGATTATAATGTATCTACTTGAAGCTGCTTTAAATCTTCACATCAAAGTATTTCGAAACTTCAAGAAATTTTCTTCCATTACAATAGGGTTTATTGCATTGTTCTTATTTTTATGGTTCAACCAGTAAAAAGAGGCAAACTAATAGAGAGATCTATTTCTACCTATGCCCTGCCCATGCCTTGCCCATTTCTACCTATGCCCTCCCCATTTGTACATATGTCTCGCCTGTTTCTAGCTATGTCTTGCCCATTTCTAGCTATGTCTACCCATTTCTCGCTATGCCCCATCCATTTCTCACCATCCATTTCTCACCATCCATTTCTCGCTATGCCCCATCCATTTCTCACCATCCATTTCTCGCTATGCCCCATCCATTTCTCATCATCCATTTCTCGCTATGCCCCATCCATTTCTCACCATCCATTTCTCGCTATGCCCCATCCATTTCTCACCCTCCATTTGTCGCTATGCCCCATCCATTTCTCACCATCCATTTGTCGCTATGCCCCATCCATTTCTCGCTATGCCCCATCCATTTCTCACCATCCATTTCTCGCTATGCCCCATCCATTTCTCACCATCCATTTGTCGCTATGCCCCATCCATTTCTCACCATCCATTTGTCGCTATGCCCCATCCATTTCTCACCATCCATTTGTCGCTATGCCCCATCCATTTCTCACCATCCATTTGTCGCTATGCCCCATCCATTTCTCGCTAGGCCCCATCCATTTCTCACCATCCATTTGTCGCTATGCCCCATCCATTTCTCGCTATGGCCTCCCTCCCGCCTCCCCCCCCCCCCCCCCCCATTGCTCGCTATGCCCCATCCATTTCTCGCTATGCCCCATCCATTTCTCACTATCCCCCATCCATTTCTCGCTATGCCCCATCCATTTCTCACTATCCCCCATCCATTTCTCGCTATGCCCCATATATTTCTCGCTATGGCTGCCCATTTCTCGCTATGCCCCCATCCATTTCTCGCTATACCCCATCCATTTCTCGCTATGCCCATCCATTTCTCGCTGAGTCCTTTATGTCTGTTGGAATCGATATGAAACTTGGAAACATCAATTCCCAGAATGTAAATTTCAAGGTAGCTACATTTATATGGGTCAGCAGGTAGCTATAATGGATCAGCAGGTAGCTATAATAGGTCAGCAGGTAGCTATAATGGATCATCAGGTAGCTATATGGTAAGCAGATAGATATATGGGTCATCCGGTATCTATATGGGTCAGCAGGTAGCTTTATGGGTCAGCAGGTAGCTATATGGGTCATCTGGTAGCTATATGGGTCATCTGGTAGCTATATGGGTCAGCAGGTATCTGTATGGTTCAGCAGGTAGCTATATGGTTCAGCAGGTAGCTACGTATATAGGTCAGCAGGTAGCTATATGGTTCAACAGGTAGCTATATGGGTAACCAGGTAGCTATGTGGATAAGGTGTTGAATATTTTGAAATAAAAACAAAATATTCATAGACTGGGATCCACTTCTCCATAAGCTATGTTTCTTCCATTTGTAACATAATACTCTGGCCACCTTTTACGTGTTGTGGAATCGATGTGAAACTTTGTCTTGTCAGAATGTATATTTCAAGGTAACAACATGTACATGTATAATGGGAAGCTGTTGAATATTGTGAATGATGCTAATTCCACTTGGAGCTGTTGCTGCCAGCCAGTATTAGATTCAAAATATACAATTTATACATTTCGTGACAGACTTTATTTTCGTGATTGACGTATACCTCATTTTGAGTGTGACATCAGGTAACAAGTGAAAATTGATTATGATGTCAGATACTTGTCTGAGCTCTCTATTCTTTCATGGTCCGTGGAGATCTGGGAATTTTTAAATCAAGTCCTCAGATTCATATGTAATGGAAAAGTTATGGAAAGTTTGAACCCTCTGAATTGTGAAGCTCTAGCTTAAGCATATCTATATGTCAAAACAAGCATACAGATAGGCTGTTGAATATTTTGAGTGGTTTGATTGGAGCCTGTTGCTGCAGTAAGCCAGAGGCATGAAAATCTCAGTTATTTCTGGAGAAACACAGCTACTACCTTAATCCTTTCATGATGAAGACGGCCAATGCCGGCCGCTGCAGTGGTGTTGAGGAAAGTTCATTTTCAGGCCAAGAAAAGACTGTTCACCACTGGAATGACTGGCTCGATAACTGAGCGAGTCAGTCCAGTGTCAAATTTTCAAAAATTTATCTTGATCTGTAAATGGGCATTTTCTATGAGAAAATAGAAATTTTTTGGAACAAATTTGAGGGTTAAAGGGTTAAATAATCTTTGAATGACTGACTGCCAAACTGGTGGCAGCAGTGGTCTGGAATATTGTGATTCTAATTTAATTCTGGACAGGTCGAACCTGTTTCCAAATATTCAACATTCTTAACACAAGAAAGGGTGCTGCCGTGCACTAGGAATCCCCAACTTTTGTCATGACCACAAAAAACCCTGATATTATTGCTCTTATTACAGTTGCATGTTTGTGATTTTACAGGGTGCCCAGAATTTAACAGAGACCTCTGAGCTCTGTACAGCATATTGCGAGGATGGGACGCAGTACTCCTTCTTTAGCTGTATGAAGGGAAGTCTGGTGGAAGTCAATGAGAACCTTATCCAGAACCCTAATCTCATAATAGAAAAGGTATATTGATTACCGTTTTTATATAAGGAAAAGACACTAGCATCCATTGGATGCAGGCTAAATTTTGGCCCAAAACCTCCCCAAAAATCCTTATGCTCATGTAAGTAAATATGTTTTTTTGGAAAGCTGGTAACAAGTAAGCACCATCATAATATTATTCAATTCTAGAGGCCTGGATGGGCCCTTGTTTATCTTGAAAAGATCTTGTGATACATCGTCATACCTTCATGTAATAAAACATACCTTTCCAGAATATCTGTATAGTGTGAGTGTCGCCAGCATAATAATCCAATTCTACATCATTGTTTGAAGATAATATTTACCAGATAGTTATTTACCAGAATTGTTATTTTTATTTATTTCTAGTTAATAAAATGTATTTACCGAAAGTTATTTTCACAATATCGCAACTCTAGCGAGATCAGGCGTTTACAACATAAAGTTAACTGACCGACTAAATAAATGACAATATGGTCAACTCTATTATTCCCGATTATGTCAGCATTCAGGGGGTGGGATGATGTTTGGGGGTGGGGGCTGGGGGAGTGTGATGTGTGTGTGTGTGTGTGTGGGGTGTGTATGTGTGAATTACTGGTAATCTGTGAGGACCAAAAATTAGCAGTTATAATTAGTGGTAGCATTTGAGGTGAATATTATTATGATCGACAGTGGCGGCTGTTAAGTGGGGTGGGTTGGGTGGGTGGATTATCAGTGATTTGCGAAGACAAAAATGAGTTGTTTTAATGAGCGGTACCATTAGATGTTTTATCATTGCAAACCAACAACTCGTTTATGTTAATAACTTAAGATAAAGTACCGAAATTATAGATTGGGCCTATAAATACTAAGGAATTTTGTGTCCATTTTATACATCGTTTTATGTTGCAATCATGTCATGCAAATCGTACACTGCAGGAGATAAACTGAAGATTATTAAATACGCCGAAGAAGATGGCAATAGAGCTGCAGAGCATCATTTAAAAATAAATGAGTGCAACATCTGAAAATGGAAAAAAATGGAAAAGAAATTAGAATCAATGCTAAAACAGAAGCGTTCTGATCGTGGTAAAACAGCATCTTTCCCGGAATTAGAAAAGCAACTCATCACATGGATAGAAGAAAGAAGAAAAGAAGGCGCTGGCATCAGCACCACTGCAATTGGTCTAAAGGCACGAATCATCGCGAAAGAGAAGAAGATCCTTCCGACAGACTTCAAGGCTTCACACACCTGGGGACAGCGTTTCATGGTACGTCATCACCTATCCGTACGTCACAGATCACACATCGGCCAAAAGTTACCGAGTGATTTCGATGAAAAAGTTCTTAATTTCCAAAAATTCATCATCAAGAAGAGACAGCAGAATGATTATCATTGCATCGGAAATGCCGACCAGACTTCTCTATCATTTGATTTGCCATATAACACGACAAGAAAGGAACAAAATCAATTTCGATGAAGACCACCAGCGCCGAGAAAAATCGATTCACAGTTATGTTGTGCTGTCTGGCCGATGGCACAAAACTACCTCCATATATTATCTTTAGAAGAAAAACCATGCCCAAAGAGAATTTTCCTAAAGGCGTCATCGTGAGAGTACACCCGAAAGGATGGATGGACAACGCTACACCATGGACTGGGTTAACACGGTATGGGGTAAGTGACCAGACAGACTACGTAAGGAAAAAAGCGTGCTAATTTTTACGCATTCCGTTGCCACTGCTCAGATTCACTGAAGAAACAGCTTCAAGAACAACACAATACAGTCATCGCCATCATACCCGGTGGTATGACATCCATGTTGCAGCCGCTTGATGTTTCCATCAGCAAGCCAATTAAAACAGCTCTTTGCAGGCAGTGGAATTAGTGGCCAAATTCCGGTAGCCATGCATTTACATCAGGTGGCAATATGAGAAAACTTGGGATGGCAACCGAGCTAGATCAAACCATCATCATCAAATCCTTCAAGAAATGCTCCATCTCCAACGCACTTGACAGCATAGAAGACGACATTCTATGGGACGACAAGGAGCCAGAGATAGACGCCGACACCCCTGCTGATGAGGACGACCATGATGCATAGTTCAATGACCAGGACGTGCTATCAGATGATGAAGAAATTCTAGGATGCGTGGTGGATGACATCCCAATGGACATTGAATAATGTGATTAAATGTGCCAGTAAAGTTTTGATGGACTGTCAGAGACTTTAGATAATTTAGTGGTCTGTGATAGACTTAATAACAGTGCTTTAAATAATAATTTAGTGCTTAAAATCCTTTGTCGATTTGCAGATCAAGGGAATATGTTTGAAACTCACTGGAATGTTTAGTTATTCCAGTGATAAATTTTCAAAAATGGTCTCTTGACCTGCAAATGGATATTTCCTATGCAAATTTGAGTGTTAAAGGGGTTAAATTTAATAATATACCAGGGACCTAGTAATAATAACAATAATAATATACTTAGTATATAATTTTTAAATTTACAAATTGCAATACTAAATAAAACTGAATAGAAATTTATTTCTTTAAATTGTTTTTATTGCTATGATTCTCAAATGATTCTCAAATGGTTAATTAGCGACGTCATGGAATTATCAGAAACCAGGAAGTAATTTCAGCCCTTTACAACATGATAAATCAATGTACATACTTTTAAAGCTCGCCTCCATAGTAAAAGCCGTCCGCTCAACAAGCACTCTAGTGCACAATAATATCTGTGTTTGTGATCATGGATGAAGTCACGTGATCATGGATACAAGATAACAAAGACGGGGAAAAATGGGGATTTTACAGTTTTTCACTCATTTTACAAATGATATAAAGTACAATTACAGAGGTTATGATTACAAACAATAAGTTTATTACATATGATACGTCCAGCTATTTTAGTTGACATATTGGTTATTATTTATACTCTATGGCGAAAATATTTCCCAACTCGACGTGCTATTTTCATGACATTTTCTAACCCGAAAATGCTGTTTTGGTTTGAAAAATTTGAGCCCAAAAAGAGGTCCAAGCTATGTTCTCAACTATAGGATGCATATGGTTTTTAATCACTTGGAAATCAGTAAAATAAACTGCATCCTTGAATAAAAGCAGTACCCATTTTATTGTGAAAATTGAAGAAAATCAAAATATCTGCTTATTCGGAATGTACGGACAAAGAGAAGACTATTTTTGTCTCGCCTGCGAAGCAGAAAGTGAGACATATGTATTGGTTTGACGACCGTGGCGACGACATCAGCAACATTTCCATAGGCTCCACCCCCAAGGTGGGGTGGAAGTGGGGCAAAAAGTCAAAGTAGGTGGAATTCAACCAAATTTGTTATGTTAGTTACCATATGATTGCGGATTGCAACACAATGTTTACATTAGGATCCACCCCCAGGGTGCGGTGCTGTATGCGGGGGTCGGGGGTGTTGCAGAACGTCAAAGTTGGTGAAAGTGGGGGATTTGCGATCGTGTGCTATTTACTGCGCATTTTATCTTATTTTATAGGCGGTCATGCTACATGTATTGCCATAAATAGTGCATTAGCCCTTTAATGGTAAAATTTGGTCAAGAAAATTGAAATATCAGCCTGGTGAATGTCCATTTACAGGTGAAGAGAATACAATTTTTGAAAATTGATCACTGGAATGACTGGCTCGGTTATCGAGCCAGTCATTCTAGTGGTAAATTTTCAAAAATTGTATTCTCTTGGCCTGTAAATGGACATTCCACAAGACCATAATAGAGGCCTGTTTTGGCCGGCATGACTATTAAAGGGTTAAAAATCACATCAATATATATATATCGGAAGACGGACTAAGCGTTGTTGTATGAATTGTACAAATGTATGTCTTTACTATTCAATAAACATATCATGCTGTTGCATATTTTGAAATGAGTTTAACTGCGTAGGAACAGCACCAAGTCAAATTAGTTTCAACATATTCTACATAATGTTTATTAAATAGTAGACACAATTCGTACAACAATGCATAGTCCGTCTTCAACTATGCATTCATGACATACTTATCTGATGGCATCATAATATACGTCACATAGTTGATTATGACGTTATATGATGGATGGATAAACTGGAAAGCTCCATTATAGTTAAAATATTCAACGAAAATTGTCCTAACTAATGTTGTTTTGCTGTTTTGGTTTTGGAAATATGTTACGTCTTTTCTAAACTCAGTCCTGTACTTATTAATTAATTTTGACTGGATGCTGTTGCTGCATCTTAGACCGACTTTTAGTCAAATGAATATAATTTATAATTATTCAACATCTCACCCAAAATGGTTCACAATTTTTCAACTTTTTCATCTCGGCATATTCAATTGTTTTCAACGGATTCGAGGTATATATCGGAATATCGAAAAATCATTTACACCTTCTGTTTTCATTAACCATATTTTCTTGCCTCCACTCAGCAGTCATTCTTTGGAGACACGCTTGATGATAATTTCGAATTTATATTAATAGCATTATCTTTATCAAAGCAACAGTAACTGAATGGAGGAATCCAGTTTTAACTATGCTTCAACCCTCTCTAGCTAAGCTCCAACAACGCTTCACCCCTCATGGGATCGATCAATCCTTGAACTACCTGAATAGCAAATTTCTACAGGCACGCTGTTGAATATTTTGAAACTAATTTAACTGTGTGCTTTTGCTGCCTATCAGCGCCCAGTCCAATTAGTTTCAAAATATTCAACAGCATGTTTATTAAGCCTTTAACACTGTTATCAGCAAAAATCGGCTTCTGCAATGGTCTTGAGAGATGTCCATTTGTAGACCGAGAGAAGGGTATTTTTGAAAATTTACCACTGGAATGACTGGCTCGATAACCGAGCCAGTCATTCCTGTGGTAAATTTTCAAAAATAGTCTTCTCTTGGTCTGCAAATGGACATTTTCTATGAGAAAATTTAAATTTTTTGGAACAAATTCACGGGTTAAAGGGTTAAATGGTGAAGACATTATAATTCGTACAACAACAATTAGTCCGTCATCAATTAACCTTTCCAGAGTACCTACCCATCATATGACATCATAATGAACTGCGTGATGTGTACAATGACATCATAATGAATGATGTCTTGAACGACGTCGATAAGTATGTCACGAACGCATGTTTGAAGATGGTCTATGCCTTGTTGTACAAATTGTTTGCTTTTACTATTTAGTAAATATTCTGTTGACTATTTTGAAACTAATTTGACTGGGCGCTGCAACAGCTTCTCTGTATATTTTTCAGGAAATTGATAGCGTGGCAGCAACAGCATCCAGTCAAATTAGTTACAAAATATTCAACAGCTTCCCTGCCTTTACTATTTAATAAATATTCTGTTGTATATTTTGAAACTAATTTGACAGGGCTCTGTTGCTGCCATAGGCAGCAACAGCACCCAGTCAAATTAATTACAAAATATTCAACAGCTTCCCTGTATAGTTTTCAGGAAATTGATAGCGTGGCAGCAACATCACCCAGTCAAATTAGTTAGAAAATATTCAACAGCTTCCCTGTGTCGTTTTCAGGAAATTAATGGCTAGGGAATTTGGGGATCGATCAATCCCAACACGGCGAGGTGTAGGTGGAGCATAGCTAGTAATGGGCGGGGCATAGCTAAAAATGGAAAGGTCCATTAAGCGTTCGTGATGTACCTATCTACGTCATTCATGAGATAATTGAATATGACCTACACGTCATGTAGTTGACTATGACATCATATGATTGATACATAAACCAGAATCCTCCATTGATCATGTGCTGTCAAAATGTGTATCCTATAGAGCTTTCAAAAATAATAATTCTTTTGATATTTTCTTTCTAAAGAATGCTCCTCATATTTGTGGTCCATGGTCCCATGGCGAAAGAATTCAAGTAATTTGCCAAAACATTCTATCTATTTCACAGCAATGTTAAAAAATAATTATGACTTGCTACTTGCATGATGTAAGCCTATAAATATCTTTAAAAAATAAAAAAATAGTTGGCAATGTAATTTTTCGTGCCTTATGTAATGCAGACTTGCTGTTTTGTCGTGTTTTTAAATCATGTATATGGCTAATTTGAATGGTAAGCTATCCACAATCTTGTCCAGTCGTGACATAGGCATTACTGTGAACTTGTCTAAGTGCTATGCGCAAGTGGAAGAAGAAGCATGATCTATGATGCACTTAAAACAAATGTGTTAGGCGTGACATAACTTCCATTAAGCATAGCAGGAGAGTGTCAGAATGAGATATTCAGTAAATCTGCCAAAGCGAAGCGCAATTTTCTGTTAGCGGATGCTTAAAAAAATAGTGTTCTTGTGGCCAATTTGCAGCATCAAGCAGATCTGTTTGGTAAATCCTAAATTAATAATTAATGTTTTGTTTGCATAATAACAGCAGCAGAAGCTACTAGTAATGGAGTACAAATGACTAAAATCTTGGTGTTTGTAAGCGCAGGTATTTTCCCACATATATTTTGCTATTTTAGTACTTATGCACTATAAATTATGTAGGTATGGTTCAATTTGTGGAATGGATGTTGGCACAACTTAGCAATCCAACTGGTGTGACTCATCCAGCGTCGTCTGTTCGATCAGAGAATTCACCTTTCCAGAGTATCCATCGATGATTTGATGTCATAATCAGCTAAGCGAAATGTAGGATGATGTCATAATCATTACATCATAAATGATTCTATTTGGTCCCGTAAGAATTGTTTGTCTGTACTATTTAATAAACATGTTGTTGAATATTTTAAAACTAATTTGACTGTCATATTAGTTCAAAAATATTCAACAGCTTACCTGTATAGTCTTCTGCAAATTGATAGTCAGGGAATTCAGAGATCGATCGATACCAACACGAGCGGGGTGTGGGTGGAGCTTAGCTAGAGATGGGTGCGGCATGGCTAAAAATGGAAAGTTCTATTAGGTCAATTAGTTTCTCAATTGCCTAATGAATGAATCCAGGTTTTGCTATGCCCCTGCTATCTCTAGCTGAGCTTCACCCATGATTCGGCCGTATTGGGATAGATCGAACTCTGAACCCCCTGAATCTCAATTTTCAGAAAACTACACAGGTGTAATATTTTAAAAACTAAGTTGACAGGATGCTGTTGCTGCCTATGGCATGTTTCTGTGATTGTTCTGGCAGCAACAGCACCCAGTCAAATCATTAGTTTCAAAATATTCAGCAGAATGCATATTAAAATGTAAATTCGTGAAAGCCATACAAGTCATACAATTTCATGGCGGATGCTTCGATGTTCATGACAGCTTATAATGTCATTTTGATTGTCATGTCAGCTAAGACGTGACGGACTTGATTACGATGCCAGCCAAATACTTGAGCGACATATCAAATCCTTCTATTAACTTCCACTTGGATTACATTGAGTAATCTTCATGGGAAGATTGACGATTTTGGGGTCAAATGGTCAAAGGTCAATTTCCAGGTGACCTAATTAATGACATAATATTGTGTTTTCGGATAATAACTAGAGTCCTACTGAACGGATCATTACCAATCTTGCGTGGGAGCTTGTCTTTGGTAGTCCGAAGAACCCTATGGATTTTGGGGTCAAAGTCACTGTGACCTAATTACTGAAGAAATATTGAGTTTTCGGATGATAACTTGAGTTCTATTGAAGGGATCATTGTCAATGTTGGATGGGAGCTTGTCTTTGGTGGTCCGAAGAATTGTGCCGATTTTGGGATCAAAGGGATTAAACAGTCAATGACCTAATTAGTGATGTAATATTGCGTTCATGGATGATACCTCAAGTTGAATTGAAGGGATCTTTATCAATCTTGGGTGAGACCATGTCCTTAGTGGTTCGAAGAACCCTGTCGACTTTGAGGTCAATAGGTCAAGGTCACAGTGACCCAATTAATGAAATTATATTGCATTTCCTGATGATAACTTGGGTTCTATTGATGTGATCTTTACTATTCTATGGTGGGAGGTTGGCATTGACATTGCGAAGAACTGTATAGGTTTTGCGGTCAAATGGTCATGGTCAGGGTGACCCAGTTAGTAACATTATATTGCTTTTCAGGATGATAACTTGAGTTCTATTGAAGGAATCTTTACCAATATCGTTGGAACTTGTACTTGCTATTCCAAAGAACCGAAATCGATTTCGAGGTCAAATGGTCAAAGGTCAAGGTCACTCTGACCCAATTGATGACATTATTGCATTTCCGGATGATAACTTGAGTTTTCTTGAAGGTATATTTATCAGTCTTGGTTGTGAGGTTGTCCTTGGTGTTTCGAAGAATCGTATTGATTTTGGGGTCAAATGGTCAAGATCACGGTGACTCAATAACGTTATATTACGTTTCCGAATGATAACTTGAATTCTATTGAAGGGATATTTACCAATTTTGGGTAGTAGATTGTGCTTGACGGAATAGGGGCCATACTTTAGCAATCTCTGATTGTCATTCTTGTTCGTTTGCAATTTAATAAACATTCTGTTGAATATTTTGAAACTAATTTGATGTAGAGCTCATTATTGCACTCTATGTAATTCGCTTTATAAATTTTTGGAATTTCTTCTATTTTTTCATGGTATTTTAAACATTTTTCTGGGTAAAATAGCTTTGGGGTCGATAGATTTTTGTCACACGTCTTTCGGAAATCATATTTCAAATCACAAATTAAATTAATTAGCTGAAAATACCTCAACAAGAAATTGGTACAAGTGTATAATTGAAAAAACCACTTTAATCTGGCGAGATATATCATGCATTATCGTTCTAGTTTGTTAAATGATTGATGGGTTGCTGGCCGAAGTACATATACAATGCTCCCTAAATTAGCTACTATGACGTTCCTAAGTGTATATATTGGATTTCTTTAGTAAACATCTAGGATGTATCGTTCGTGTAATATACACCTATTATAAACAGTTTACTGATGGTCAGATAGACCTTTCTAAAATATATATATATCTATATATAACTGTGCTAATTTGCCGCACACAAACGGGTGTCGGTCGATACACTATTTTTCTGCTTCAATGGTTGATGGATATAAATTTCTTTGCTTTGCATCAGAATGTAATTATTTTCATTCTTGAGTTGCTGTAAAAATGAATATAGTGTAGGTAGGTTTCCTTCTGAATTCCTAGGAGCCATGTATGGGGGGGGAAGGAAAGGGTGGGGTGGATGGTAGAGGCGTAAAACTAGGTTTGTGCGATTATTGCGTTGAGAGATCACGATCGATTATTAAAAGATAATCGTGATTACTCAATTAATCAGCTTGGATACAAATTACCAAGACATAACAACGAAAGAATATCAATGACGAAAATTGTAATGGTGTTTAGAAAAGTCCATTTGCAGGGTAAGAGAAGACTATTTTTGGAAATGTATCACCGGAATGCCTGGCTCGATTCTCGAGCCAGGCATTCCAGTAATACATTTTCAAAAATAGTCTTCTCTTGCCCTGCAAATGGACATACATTCACTAAAGCAAAATGTAATTTTTCATAACCATTCGCATTAAAAACCAATTGAAAGTTAGGTTTAGAGATATATGTTATGCAATGCAAAATATTCACGATTACTCGATTATTTGATTTTTAATCATATACATTCACGATTGAAAACATAATCGCGATTTTCGATTTAATCACGTAATCGCGTAAGCTTACGTAAAACAGTATACATCTCTCTGCTCAGAAAAATGCGTGGTGCCATATAAATATTTATCTAAAAGTCCTGCCCATTTTATCACAGAAATCATTAAATCTTTGATGGTGAAGTTAGTCATCACTAGCTCTTACAAGTACTTATAGCTCCATCACAAAAATCGATTTGTTTGTCACAATGAATTTATAATTTAATAAACATTCTGTTGAATGTTTTGAAACTAATTTTACTGGGAGCTCTTGAGACCATAGGCAGCAACTGAGCCCCCTGTCAAATTGGTTTCAAAATATTCAACGGCGTACCTGCATAGTTACCTTGAAATTTAGAGACTGAGAATTTAGGTTTCAAAGTTTGAAATTAATGGCGGATAAGAAATTAACATGAAACTCTTGAAGAATTTTTTTAGTTTGTCAAACGATAAGTCTGCTAATTACAAACAGGTGTTTAGTGTAGCTGGGACAAAACTCAATTCACTTTTCCAGAGCAAATTACTAATCATGCTGTTGAATTTTTTGAAACTAATTTGACTGGATGCTGTTGCTGCCATATGCAGCAACAGCGCCCAGTCAAATTACTTTCAAAATATTTAACAACTTACCTGTATAGTTTTCTGGAAATTGATAGTCAGGAAATTCAGAGATTGATCGATCCCAACACGAGCGAGGTGTGGGTGGAGCTTAGCTAGAGATGGGCGGGGCATAGCTAAAAATGGAAAAATCCATTCCTCGCATATAGTATGTGTGTATCAAATTTGAACTGATTACATTTAGGCATTTTCCAGTAATCTAATAGAAACCATACGTTTATGAATTTTAACGGATGATTACAGTTAACCATCCATTATATGATGTCATAATCAACTGCGTGACATGTAGGATGACATCATAATCAATGACGTCATGAATGAATGAATGTAGAGTAGCTCGTCACGAATGCATAATTGGTGACGGAGCATTGTTGTACGAATTCTAGGTCTTTACTATTTATTAAACATACATGTATTGATATAGGCAGCAACAGCACCCAGTTAAATTCGTTTCAACATATTCAACACCTTACCTGTATAGTTTTCTGGAAATTGATAGTCAGGGAGTTCAGGGTTCAATGGATTCCAACAGGATCGAGGTGTGGGTGGAGCTTAGCTAAATAAATGGACATGGCATAATGAGAAATGGTTTCCTTATCATTCCTACATGTACCCTTAGCTGATTGGAGCAACGCATGTATAAACAAATCCAAAATAAAACAAATTAAAACCAAATAGAAATAATAAACATGTCTAGACGTAGTATTGAGTATGACCTTGAAAATGGACCTATGGGGGTGGGTGGGTGGGTTGTGTGTAACCAAACATCGAATTCATAACTGAATAAGTTATGAGGATCTAGCCATGTATTTCTTATCATTTGCCCTTAGCACAAGCAACATATCAATCTGATAGGTGCAATACACAGTGGAGTTTCAAGGTAATTAACCCTTTGACCTAGAAATACCAAAAATCAGACGAAATCCTTTGCAACTTAATAATAATTATTCTTTTTGAGTATTTTGAAACTAATTTAACTGGAAACTGTTGCTGCCTATGGCCTATGCAAATTAGTTTCAAGATACTCAACCGCTCACATTTTGCTGTGAAATTGGAATTCTGGGAATTCAGAGTTCAATGGGTTAATTGCACTATAACAAGCAACCTGTACAAGTAACCACCTGTCTTTTTGACTCACTGTAAGACTGCTTTTTTGGACAGGTGGTCAACCAACCACCTTCCTTAAAGAACTATGGTCTTGTGACTAAGTATAAAAGTGATTAACCGTGGCAACTGACTTGATTTAAATGACTGCTTGCTGAATTTCTACAGACTAGAGTTGCCATGGTGTTTAATTCCGGATTTGGTGAATATTTTGAAAACAATTTGAGTGAAAGTTGTTGGTGGCTCAGCCACCAACAACTTTCAGTCAACTTGTTTACAAAAGTTTGAGTGTGTATTGTGGATACTTATAATGATGCTCTATAAGGTCTTCACGTTTACTTTGACGGACAGCTAGTTTGACTATAGTACAGCAGCTGACTACGATGATGTTTGATTTACCGGGATTTAATTAATCTTGCAACATGTGTTTGGAGAATATTGAATGATTTATGTGCCTGCCACGTGAGATATATCAACATACCTATAAGAAAGATAGAAAGATAGCTATGTATATTGTAATTTCAGCTGCGCAGTTTAGCAGGGATGATAACTGTTTATGATTAATTTGAAATTGTAATGTATATGTTATTGCAGGCATAATTTCTTTGGCATCGCTCGCTGTCTTATTTGGGTGTTTTTTTTATGAAATCTGTTGCATAGTTTGCTAATCTGCTATTTTGATGCATATGGCTTGTGATTTTGAACACACCTTCATGGATTCACGTTTCCAGTTTATCCATCCATCACATGACGTCTTAATTAACTAAGTGATGCGTAGGGTGACATATTCATGACATCATGAATGATTCGATATAGCCCGTTTTTAATGATTTCAACAAGTTGTATGAATTGTATGTCTTTGCTATTTAATACACATGCTGTTGAATAATGTGAAAATAATTTGACTGGATGCTGTTGCAGCAACATCACCCAGTCGAATTAGTTTCAAAATATTCAACAGCTTACCTGCATAGTTTTTCCGGAAATTGATAGTTAAGGAGTTCAGAGATTGATTGATCCCAATGCCGGCAAAGTGTAGGTGGAGCTTAGCTAGAGATGAGCAGAGCATAGCTAAAACTGGAAAGGTCCATTGTCATTACCTGGAAGGGATAGCGGGAGCCATTGCCAAATATGCCCCGCCCATTTGTAGCTAAGCTCCGCCCACTTTTTAAATGCGTGTATTGGCATGATTGGAATCGATTTGAAACTTTGAAACCTCAATCCAAGAATCTAAATTTCAATTTAACTATCCAGGTAAAATGTTGAATATTTTGAAACTAATTTGACTGTAAGCTGTTACTGTTATAGGCAACAACAGCTCCCAGTGAAATTAGTTTCAAATTATACAAAAGAATGTGAATTCATCAAAGACATAGACTTGATACGCTTTCATATCACATGTCTTTCCATTTTCATAATGATGTGAAGTCATTTTGATCGTGACATCAGCTAAGCATTTGACGTTTTATATTATGACATCAGATCCTTGAGTGACAGATCAGGTAGGCTTCCATTATGCCTCGAAGAAAGAGGACTAACATACAGTAAAACCGGCTTTACCCCTCAAATTTGTCCATGATTTTCTCATTGAAAATGCCCATTTACAGACCAAGAGATTATTTTTTGAAAATTTATCACTGGAATAACCGGCTAAGCTGTCGCGCCACTCACGAGTCATTACAGTCATACATTTTCAAAAATCGTCTTCTCTTGGTCTGCAAATGGAGATTTCTCAAGGCCACCTCAGAAACTTGTAGTCAGCTTGACCCATTAAAGAGTTAAACAATTTTAGTTTCAACAATCACTTTTCAAATGGATTAAACCAACTGGTAGTGAGATGAAATAAGCAGTAAATACATTTTGAAATCTTTGCTGAAGCACAGTGATCCAGATGAATCAGTTACCATTATAATGCAGTGATCCATTAATGATTCATAAAATCCCTAGCGGATCACGGGATCAACGGTTAATTTCTAACCTTTGCATTTCTGGTTCAGACTGAAGTTTCGTACACTATTTGGAAGACAATTAACTTATTGCGCAATGTAATACAGTGGATGTACCATTTCTATATATTGTTATGACCTTTGCAAATATTCTACTGTATTGTAGCCAATGGGAACAGATACTTGTAATACGTTGCTTTACTAACTGGCATGTTTCGTCATATTTAACTATGCCTGCTGAATTTCTGCAGCTTTCAGTCAAATTGTTTTCAAAATATTCAGCTTCTTCAGACTTCTTGGATTTTGGCCGATTTTTAGAAAAGTCTTTAAAAATCTTTTCCGAAACCGCTTGGTGGATTGATGCAAACCTCATATAAATATGATCTAGTACAAGACCTGAACCAAGTTTGTTCAAGGGAACTTGATCGGTCAAATGGTTCAGCGGCCATCTTGATTGACCTATAGTCTTAGCGAAAGTGACTTCTCCAGAACTGCTGAACTGATCGGGCTGAAATTTGGTAGATGTGATTAGGGACTAAGGGCCATTAAAGATTGTTCAAAGCAAATTGATCCGTAAAAAAACATGACATCCATAGACCAATCAAAATGTGACCTGTTTGGTGGCCATATTGGATATTTTTATTTGATGGATTTTTGAGCCAAATTTGTTTTTATATACATTATACATTTTTGGTTATTCTGACTTCAAATTTGCCATTTTTGAAAATGTCGGATAAACTGTTTGGCGACCATCTTGGATCATTTTCCCGGCAACAACTCCCATACTAAAGCAATGGAAATTTAAAATGTCTTCTCTAGAACCACTGGTCCGATTTCAAGTATATTTAACAGGAAGCATCCTAATAGGCCATAAGGATCCAAGTTTGTTCAAAGAAAGCCGATCGGCCCATTTGGTTGGTGGACATATTGGATTTAGGCCGATTTTTGGAAACGCCTTTAAAAATCTTCTCCGAAACGGCTAGAGGGATTGATGAAAACCTCATGAAATATGATCTAGGGCAAGAGCTGAACCAAGTTTGTTCAAGGGAACTTTGATTGGCCAAATGGTTTGGCGGCCATCTTGGATGACCTAGTTTTCTCGAAAATGAGCTCCAGAACCGGGGAATGGGGTGGCCTGAAATTTGGCAGATATGATTAGGGCTTAAGGGCCATTAAACTTTGTTCAAGGGAAGCTGATCCATCAGAAAACATTGCCGCCGTGAACCAATTAAAATGTAGCGTGTTTCGTGGCCATATTGAATATTTTTATTTGAAGGATTTTGAAGCTGAAATTGGTTTTATATTGATCTTTGAGTATTCAAATTTCAAATTTGTCCTTTTCAAAACCGTTGGATAAACGGTTTGGCGGCAATCTTGGATCTTTTGCCCGCCAAATACTCCCATGCTAAAGCAATGGGAAATTTTGAATGTCTTCTCGAGAACTACTTGGCCGATTTCAAGTATATTTGGCAGGAAGCATCCTTAGAGCATAACGATCCAACTTTGTTTAAAGGAAGCCGATCAGGCAATTTGGCTGGCAGCCATGATTTTCAGAAACATCTTTAAAAATCTGGGAAAACGTATGGGGATCATCTGGAGCAAGAGCTGAACCAAGTTTGTTTAAGGGAATTTGATTGGCCAAATGTTTCGGCCACTATCTTGGATCAGCTGGTTCTCACGAAAATAACGTCTCCAGAACCGCTGAACAGATCGGGCCGAAATTTGGGTGTTACGATTAGGGTCTAAACGTCATTAAAGTTTGTATGGTATGGAAAGTTGATATATCAAAAAAACATCTTCGCCATGAATCGAGCAAAATTTAGCGCTTTTGGTGGGCATGTTGTATTTTTTGCAAATTTCTGAGAAAATCATAAAAAGACTAATTATTAATGGCTGGGCCAATTTTAATAAATCTTGTCTAAAACTTCTTCACAGAAATTAGATTGGTAAATTTTTCCAATGGCCATCTCATTTTGTTCGGTTGTGCCAATGGGCAATAACGCGGGGTGAGTGATACAGGCCCCTTGGGTCCTCTTGTTCCAGTAACTCGACACTTGCATCTCAGGAATTGTAGTACGGAGCAGGTTGAAACTCATTACATTTAATTTCATCGATACCTAAGTGTGATTAAAGTTTGTTCAGGAAAATTTGTTCCTTGATAAAACATGGTTGTCATGGACCAATCAAAATCTAAGGTTCAATCTGATTGTGTTGTCAGCGGGCATCATTAATTTCCACTAAATATCATATCTACTGAATTCGAATTTTGGATTTTATGTCTCGGTACTGCTGAATTTAACGTACTACATCTGTTCAAAAGCTAAATAGATCAAATGCAAATCATCCAGGTGAGAATTAAGGCCCTTGGACCTCTTGTTAAAAATGAAAGATACTAACCAGGGACAATTGCGAAAAGCGCAATGAGTAATGACTGATGCCCAAGACAGGTTTTTCCATGGAAATATCTACATGTATATTGTTTAAGCCGCTTATGCCGATCATTACATTCCTGTTTTCTCATTGGCTAGCATGACAAAAATTATCCAATCACTATATGAAGAATAATTTTTCATCCTATGAATGAACATTATTTATCTAAGGATGTCGTGGCTGATGCTTTATAATCTTTACCGAAATGAATAGTTATACACATTAAATGTCTAAAGCCGTGTTCTCACTAGAGAGTTAATCTGGAATAACGCCATACTTCAGTATGGTGTTATTCCAGATTAGGTCTGTAGTGAGAAGACGGCCCTAACACACAATATAGCTACATATTGTTACTTTCTCATAAATTTGTTTCCATTCATTTAATATTAATAAAGGCCAAAATAGTGAATGCGGGAGGCTTCGATGACAAACATTGTTTTCTGGCTATATGTAAGGCTGTTGACATATTTATTCATCTTATCTTGTTGGATGGTCGCCGTTTTCTATACGCTAAACTTTATATAAGATCAAGATCAACCTGGGCCTGAATGTTCTGGAGAAAATAGTAATCCTACCGTCGATGCCCACACTAGTATAATGTATGTCAAAACAATATTTATGACCTATTGTATGAGGCTCAAGAGCTTATTAGTTTTGTGCAGCAGGGGGCATAAGTCAACAAAAATGTATCTTCACTTGCTTCACACTTCCCATGTCATAAATTTGCTAAAACATAAGTACACAGTTTCGCCTTTTAGTTATGTTCATCTTAGCTATTTAACGGTTAATATCGGTCAAGAAAATCAAAAAAAATTTGCTTAGTGAATGTCCACTTCCAGGCCAAAATAAGACTATTTTTAAAAAATTACCACAAAAAACTGGCTTGGTTACCGGTTTCAAAAATAGTCTTCTTTGCCTGGAAATGGACATTCCGTAGCCATTTACGCAGGTCACACCGGCCAAAACCAGCGGCTGAAGACTCATATCAGCCTTCTGCAGTAGTCTTGTGGAATGTATATGTGCAGTGTAAGAGAAGGCTATTTTTGAAAATTTATCACTGGAATGACTGGATCTGTAACTGAGCCACTCATTCCTGTGATAAATTTAAAAAAACAGTTCTCTTGCCTTGCAAATGGACATTCAAAAGGGAAATATTTAGACTTTCTCGACTAAATTTGTCCATTAAATAGCACTGCTGTTTTGATCGCCTTGACATTTAAAAGGCTTATGTGGAGCTGTCATATGATGTCATTAGTTATTATTTAGCTGCGGGGAGCAGCTCAATAAACCATCATATCTCTTAGTTTAAGTTCCTTACCGTAGTTAACCCTTTACTACCCTGATGTCAAAATCTAATTTTCAAATTAAATTTAAAGATGAATTGGTGTACTTTTTTCAACAAATTTGGTGGACGATGGTGCTGTCGTAGACAGCAACATCATCCACCAAAATTGTTGAAAATTGTACACCAGTTTCTTAGCTATTGACGCAGTAAAAGATAGAATATTGACATCAGAGTGGTACGGGTTAATCAGTCAGTCTCAAACTAAACTTATTCCGGGCTGTCAAGTTTCAATTCAGAGTCTTTTACATATAGTAATCAGACGATTAAATTGATTATTTTGAAAACCATTAAAAAACCCACGTTTGTCAATAGTAGTTCTACTGGAGAGATCTTGACAAATGTTGGGGGAGGGTGCGCCTGAGGTTGGTCATGAGCTGAATTTGTCTGTTAAATTTGGTGTCGAAAGGTCAAAGGTCAAGGTCATGGTGACCCAATTAATGCTTTAATGGTCAAGCCAGCCAACACCGGCCTCTGCAGTGCATGGTCTTGAGGAATATCCATTTGCAGGCCAAGATAAGACTTTTTGTCTTTTTTTTTTATCGAGCCAGTACTTCCAGTGCTAAATTTTCAAAAATCGTCTCATATGCAAATGGATATTCACTCAACAAATATTTAGATTTTAATCACAAAATTTGACCATTAAAGGGTTAAAAAGTTTTTTTGAAAAGTATGCATTGGAGTCTTAAGGTATGTATGGTAGTGTAACAAATGTAGGTCAGTCTGACCTATTTTTCATGTGCCACCCACCGCTACTGATATGCTATTGACCTTGTTATTATATATCGCTAATTAAATACAGGTTCCTAATATCATACATAGAGATGCTGCTGAAAAACAAATATGAGATGAGATTTTGAAAATATGCAAAAAAAAAAAATATATATAAATTTGTCCGTTTCCAATGCCAGAAGTTATTGACAGACCATCGATACTGACATCACTAAGTTCCATTATTAGCTCACCTGGCTAGAATGGCCAAGTGAGCTTATGCCATGGCGACCGTCCGGCGTCCGTCCGTTTGTCCGCCCTTCCGTCCGTCTGTCCATCTGTCTGTCAACTTTTCTTTAAACGACTTCGTCTCAAGAACTGCTGGGCCGATTTCAATTATATTTGGCAGGAAGTATCCTTAGGGCATAGGGATCCAAGTTTGTTCAAACAAAGCCGATCAGCCAATTTGGCCGGTGGCCATCTTGGATTTTGGCTGATTTTAGGAAATGTCTAAAAATCTTCTCCGAAACCGCTTGGTGGATCGATTCAAAACTCACGAAATATCATATAGGGCAAGAGCTGAACCAAGTTTGTTCGAAGGAATTTGATTGGCCAAATGGTTCGGTGGCCATCTTGGATGACCTAGTTTTCGTGAAAATGACTTCTGCAGAACCGCTGAACGGATTGGGCTGAAATTTTGGGGATATGATTATGGAGTAAGGGCCATTAAAGTTTGTTCATGGGAAGTTGATAAGTAAAAACATGGCTGCCATGGACCAATCAAATTTTAGCGTGTTTGGCTGCCATATTCAATTTTTATTTGATGAATTTTGAAGCCGAAATTGGTTTTCTTAACTCAGCTTACTTGTCAGTCAGCTGTCGTATAGTGATGACCCCATCCGTCATCTGTATGTCCGTCCATCCATCCATCTGTCTGTCCGTCACCAACAATGGCGGCACATTTTGTTATTTCTTGACGGATTGACACCAAACTTGGTCACAATGTTAATGTCTGTATCTGTGAAAATGAAACTGATAGGACGTCAAATGCCAGTGTTATCACCCCTTAAATATTTGCAGTCTCACTTTCATAGGGCAAATACAGGTTTGTTCCCACTGTCCATTGATTTATCACCATGTCAGATTTTATTGCCAAAGTAGATATTAAACTCAAATTAACAGATTAACCTTTCCAATACTGCCGAAATATTTAAGATATGTATTATTATGTGCTCTGACACCTATGCTCTTAAAAATATTTTGAAATGTATTTGATTGAAAGTTGTTGCTGCCTCAGTCAAATTATTTTCTAAATCAACTCCAGCTCACCCTACCCGTGCTGCTAAGTTGGTGATTCAGCCAGATGTGCATGTTTTGAATGGATTGTGTGGCGGTGGGGAATAACCTGCTATAAAGACCACCTACCTGCCTTTGGTGACCATTTTCTTCAATTGTATTTAAACCTCTAGTAACCGTCTGACTGCTGAGTTTTTGCAGACGACATGTTCCAAAGGTTATATCTCTGAACCTGATAAATATTTTGAAAACAATTGGGCTGAAAGCTGCCAACAACTTTCAGTCAAATGGTTTTCAAAATATTCAACAAGTCAAGAGCTTTTGAAAATTGAAATTATTGGCTGCACTGGCTTGCAGCAGTGAGACAGTTAAGAAACCATCTGTAGTTAGCACTGATATCATCTATTTTCGCTTAAACCTTGTTCAAAATCACTAATGCAAAAAAACCAGTCCAGAGATTGTTGTCAATATCTTGAAAACTAAACCATTTGACTGAAAGTCATTGGAAGTGACACCGATGGCTGTAAAACTTATGTAAGATTAGTTGAAATGCCAATGTTCCAGGTGAGCGGGCAGGCCCATTTGGCCTCTTGTTAGCTTAACACGCCAATTAAGACCAAGGTAGCTTATGCCATGTCAACCGTACGGCGTCCGTCAATCATCTCTCCGGTAGTTACATGACTGAGCTTGAGGCGGAATGACAAAATCTAGCATCGGACCCTGTCCGATTTATGGACCACCAAGTAATCACTCGTGCAGCTCTAAATAGACTGATATCAGTCGATATTGGACAATGTTTTAAAATGAGTTCATTTTTTTATGACAAGGGCCGACATCGGCTGATCAAATGTCAAAGGTGCTGAACGTGGGGGTGTTTGTATGAGGCCACATTGAGCGAGCGATCTAGTTCTAAACACTATGTTCCACTGAAAAAGATTCTGATGGTCGATAATTTCTGAAATTATATGAAATCATGTCCATAAAATGGTTCCGTATATTCAATTTCAAGATCTATCAGCTAAAATCTCTTTAACACGTTGACATGTCCATAAAATACGTGCCATGGGTCAATGCTATCATTTTACCATTAATTCTTATAAATATGATTACTCAATATCCAGGATGCTTCAAATTATAAATTCCACAAATACAAATATTGCAAACACAAAACTGACTAGGGAATTTATCACTGTTTTGTAGAGAAACAATAGTATTTTCTATGATTTAGTAGGCCCTTATACTTCCTCTAGTATCTTAGTATGTATATATATATAGACAAATATTATTACATTACTGAATATTTGATATCATTGGTATATTTTTTTGCTTATTCTCCCCACTTGTAGTCTTTAATGTATTACTTGTTGGGCATAAATGTGGCACTAGTATTTTGTCAATAAACTGTCTTTAGAAGTAGCATATTCTGAGTTCTTTGCAATTTGATTGTTTCGTAACTATAATAATGTCCTATATTAAAGGGATGCTAATCTCATCTCAAATGTTATACTGCACCGATAGATTATGGTTTATAGATTCCAGATCATTCATATCCTGGCTGCTTTGTAATATCGCGTAAATGTTGAACAGTGATCGCCACCATTTTGTCTCCTCAAGCAATAGTGTGTGATGTCATGTAAGTGCCAATGCATTACATTCTTTATTATGTAATATTCATCTCGTTGAATATTTTGAAACTAATTTGACGGAAAGTTGTTGCTGCCATAGGCAGCAACAACTTCCTGTCAAATTAGTTTCAAAATATTCAACCGCTTACCTGTATGATTGCTTTTATATCACACTGCCAAACTATAGCTGGCACCTCTATGACTGAGCTATATCCCGAGGCAGGCACGCTAGGATTTTTCTGATTGGTTGAAAAGTAAATCATGACAATCATCATAGGCTGTAGAAATGTAGCAACATTTAGCTACTAAAGCCTGAATATCTTTCTTTAGCGGCATGATGAAAAGATTAACATTACCTGCATAGTTTATGACTGGCATATTAGATCACCTGAATAGCTATCAAGAGTTCAGATTGGTTATCTTGGTGTCCAAAAATTTTTATGTAATACTAATTTGGGTAATTTCCCAAGACTGTTTGTTGTATTGCAACACAAAATAATGCCTATGGCCGCAACAGCGCCCAGCTAAATTAATTTCAAAATGTTCAAGATAATGTTTATTTGATAGTAAAGACATACAATTCGTACAACAACGCTTAGTCTGTCATCAATTAAGCATTTGTGACGAACTTATCTACGTCATTCATGATGTAATTGATTATGACATTGTCCTACACGTCACGTAGTTGATTATGACATCATATGATTGATGGATAAATGGAAAGGTCCATTAACCTTGGCTATCCCAGGATGATGATCCTTGGATGTCCATGCAAGTTTGTCCATGGACATCTGTGGATATTCAAGCAATTTTTCGCATGCCAAGGTTGCAACTGTACTGTGACTGACTAGGATTCTACAACTTTGGTCATAATCAGAAGAAATCTAAAAAATTAGTAAAATATGAAAAATTGGGATATTCGAAAAAATCTGGAAAATCAGAAGTGTTTTCAAATCTAAGAAAAATATGCTGTCATGGATCTACAATCTCTAATTTGCACTTATTTTACTTTTTCTCTCAGCCTGAAACTGATGGATACCTGGCGATTGTGTTGTCAAGGTTGCAAGACTACAATAAGGAGATTAACAAATTGCAAAGTGAAGAACAATATCAGCGTATTATACAATTGCGTCACGCCGCTGCCGTGTTTGCTGATGCTCATGATAAAAGTATAACCATGGACGATGTGAAACAAGCACAGATTACCAGTCCTTGTCTTGAAGATAAAGATAGTATTGCTGATGTGTCCGAAAAAGACGTAAAGAAGCATAGCGCTGAGCGTTTGGATTCAAATGGAGAGGCTACCAAGATAAATTCACCGCATACTTCAGCGGAAGATACTGCTATGATTGTGTCTGATAAAGAGATGAATATAACCTGACAGGATTTAGCCCAACGTCGAGCTTGACCCAATTCACCTTTCCAGAGTATCCATCGATGATTTGACGTTATATGATGTCATAATCTGCTAAGCGGTTTGTAGGGTGATGTCATAATCATTGCATCATAAATGATTTTATTAGGCCCGTCTTTAACTCTTAATAGTCTGACGCATTGTAAAAATTGTATGTCTACTATTTAATAAACATGCTGTTGAATATTTTGAAACATTTGACTGGGGCGCTGTTGCTGCCATAGGCAGCAACATCACCCAGTCAAATTAGTTTCAAAATATTCAACAGCTTACCTGTATAGTTTTCTGGAAATGTATAGTCAGGGAGTTCAGAGATCAATCGATCCCAACACGAGCGAGGTGTGGGTGGGGCATAGCTAAAAATGGTAAGGTCCATTGGCTTCCAGTGTGAGCCAAGCATGCACTAAGAATTAAGTAAATGTTGAAGATTTGCAATGGATATTTAAAGGTGCATATTCACAGCAAAATTACTGAAAATAAAATTGTTTAAATTATATACTTATTGGGGATTAAACTGTGAGCCTATATGTAATGAAACGAAATAAATCTTAACATATGATGATTTCATTCCATATAGATTAATATAATTTTTTAAGTTGCGAAATTGTAATAGGAGCACGAGCCTCTATTTCAATTTTGCAACTTAAAAAATTATATTAATTTATATGGAATGAAATCAACATATGTTAAGATTTATTTCATTTCATTACACATGGACACATAATTTAAGCCTGTAAAAGAATGCAATTTTAACAACTTTATTTTCAATCATTCTGGTGTGAATCTGCATCTTTAATTCATCAAAGCTGTATCCAGTCTGAGTAAAGGTTTACAGATTTGTTCCGTCTTAATGAAAATGACTCAAATTTATGCCACACGTTTACATTGTTTGTACAGTACAGCTCTTAAATAAGTTAACACCTTTCCGAAACAAAAACAGAAACATGATAGTTAGTATAAACTATTAAACACGATGTAAGTAATGCTCTGATGAATACGTTGGACTTAATTTGATTGGACTTAGGAAGCAATGTCTTCCAATCAAATTAAGTTCAAAATATTCAACTGTAAGTTTTATTTGTTTTCAATTGGAAACATGTTAAGTTATTTCTAAGATGTACTATACTTCGTTTATTTCCGTGTCCACCAAGAATTAATAGTAGGCTGGTGAGATTATAGAGTGAAAATCATGATTATTTTTTAAATTGTTAATTTAAATCATTAAAAATTAAATAAGCGAATAATCGTGAATAATGTCTACTGCATAAAATATTTCAAAAACTACGTTTGCATTTAGGCCTACAATTTAATGTGATCGATCCATAACTGTAGGCCAAAAGCAGACTATGTTTGAAAGTGTATCAGTGGAATGACTGGCTTGATTGATATGCCTTTGTTGGTACTGGTATGTATGGGTAATTTGTACCCAGACTGATTAATCAAATAATCATGATTATAATCGATCGTGATCACTGAAAGCAATAATCACACAAGCCTAATTAGATTTTTCACTGAACATTTAAATCATCAAGGGCTTCTCCAGGGCATGCAGCATGACATTGCAATACCATACCAATATCATAGCAATTCCTTATTTCGTGACACCCACATACGATGTGTGATTGGGGCACGACAAAAGAGCTCGGCATGTGGGATGCTGTCCTATTTAATATAGTAGTGTAGGGATCGGATACGATGAGTGGAGTGGAGGGAAATTTGTCTCAAGATCGATGGTATGGGATCAATGATCAAAATATTTATTAGGTGAGAATGGTCAAGTGAGCTTTTGCCATGGTGCGCGTCAATCTGTCCATCCACCATCCATCCATCCATCAACCTTTTGTTTAAGCATTTTCTTAAGAACCACTGGGCCGATTTGAATTAAATTTAGCAAGAAGCATCCTCAGGGGATAAAGATCCAGTGAAAGGAAGCCGATCGGCCAATGTGGCCGGTGACCATCTCAGATTTTAGTTTAGAAACACTTAAAATGGTCAAACCAGCCACAACCGGCTATGGTAGTGCTCTTGAGAAATGTCCATTTGCAGGCCAAGAGAAGAGTATTTTTGGATATTTACCACTGAAATGACTGGCTCGGTAGCCATGCCAGTCATTCCAATGGTAAATTTTCTTAACTAGTCTGCCATTGGTTTGCAAATGGACATTTACTATGAGCAAATTTGGCAATTAAAGGGTTAAAGATTTTCTGAGAAACTGCTTGGTGGATCGATTCTAAACTTATGAAAAATCATCTGGGGCAACAGCTGAATCAAGTTTGTTGAAGGGACTTGATTGGCCAATGCTTATAGTTTTCACGAGAAAGACTTCTCCAGAACCACTGAATGGATCGGGTCGAAATTATGGAGATATGATTCGGAACTAATGGCCATTAAAGTTTGTCCATGGATAGTTGATGCGTTGATCAATTCAAATCTAGCGCATTTGGCGACAATCTTGGATTTTCTGAAAGTTTCTAACAAAATCATATAAAAGACGACTTATTAACCACCGGGCCAATTTTAATAAAAACTACTAAACATACTAAACAGTCTTCACAGAACTGGTTAGATTGGTCAATTTTTCCAGTGGTAATCTCATTTTGTTTTGTTTGTGCCAGTGGCCAATAATTCCAAGTGAGCGATACAGGCCTCCTTGCACCCTCTTGTGTAGGACTGACTGTTTGATCACCAGACATTCCTGTTTTATTGTGATGATGATGTTTATTACTGATGTACATCGATAAGTAAATATTTTTCTTTTCTGGATCAGCTTTATAACTATGAAAGGATTAAAGAAGGGTGAAGATAAAACAAGTTGTTTGTGTTAACCCTAACATGTCATGCGTGTAGAATGTGATATGTGCATGTGAAGTGCGTCGTTTCAGCATAGCACAGCACACAGACTCAACCAGTTAATAGCCAAATTTGGTAAAGAAAATAAAAATATTTGGTTTTTAAATATCAATTTGTGGTTCAAGAGAGGCTTAGTTATCGAGCCAGTCAATCCAATTTTCCAAAATATTCCTGGCCTGCAGACGGACATTCCTCTACACCACGGATGAGGCCTGTTTTGGCTGACATCATCATTCTACAGTACAGTTTAAAATATAACTGTACTAAAATCTGTTAAAATGGAACAGATTAGTGAAAAAAAAAGGAAGCATAACTGCGCTTACTCTTATTATACTGCCCCCCTCCCCCCCCCCCCCCCCCCCTCCTATGTGTAGTGGGTGTATTATGTTTTCTTCTCGTACGATGATTGTACACCACCCAAAGATGTGTCTAATGTTAAAAGTTAAAAGGATGTGACACATATATCAAAGGTAGGTCAGAGTGACCTACTTTGTGCAGTTCAGTGTCCAGGCTATATATTCAACAAGCTTATCAGTTCAAAAGCTGATACGCTTGTCATGGTCACATGGCCACTGCGCGTCGCAATGTTTTGTCAAAGGTACTCCTCAAAATAGCTTCAAATTTGAGACAGAGAAATGCTTAGAAAATTCTTTAAGTTCTGATCCAGATCCGACTATAGATATTATGGTTTTGCTGTTATACGGGCTGGTAATACAAGGATTGCTTTCCAGCTATGTCGTACCCCTTCCTAGCTTTGCCCCGCCCATTTCTAGCTATGCTCCTCCCATTTGTGTCTAATCTCACCCACTTTTATGTGTGTCGTAATCAATTTGGAACTGTGAACCCTGCATTACCCGAATCTAAATTTCAATGTAACTATTCAGGTAAGTTGTTGAATATTTTAAAACTAATTTGACTGGGTGAGCTCCAAGTCAAATTAGTTTCAAAATATTTAATATATTGTTTATTCAATTGTAAATTCATTAAAGACAGACAGTTCGCACACTTTGTGGCATAGCTTCGATTTTTGTATCATATCTATATGCCATTATGATATCGACATCAGCTAACATGTGACATAATTAATTATGATGTCATATAAAATAATAGTAATAAGTACATTTATATAGCGCAAAACTCCATGCAATAGCATATTCTAAGCACTTGGAAATCTACGAAATAGAAATGTTTTGAGACTTGATTTGAAAGACTGTAGAGTATGACATGGTTTGATATCTAAAGGGAGATTGTTCCATTCAGAAGCAGCGGTGAAGGAGAGTCTTCTGTCCATATGTTACCAGTTTTGCTTTCGGAACTTTAAGATTTTGGTTGTTTTGTGATCGGAGAACGTGACCTGGAGTGTAGGGCTGTATGAGATCTGACTGATAAGTCGGCACCGTGTTGTTTACACATTGGTAGGTCAAGCAAAGAATCGAAGCGGATTCTCTGCTCTATTGGCAGCTAATGCAAGTCACGAAGCACTGGAGTGATGTGTTCGTATATACCAGAGAGTGAGATAATTTCTAGCCGCGGTATTCTGTACAGACTAGAGCTTATGAATGAGCCCCTTTGGAGCGCCAGTGAGCAAACTATTACAGTAGTCCATTCTTGATAGCACCAATGAACAAATGAGTGTAGTAGTTGCTTCTTTCGTCAAGTATTTTCTGATATTGCTGATGTTCCTCAACTGAAAGAAACAAGTTCTGCAAAGATGTCTAACTTGGGTCTCAAGGCTTAGCTCACTAGCTAACACAATACCAAAGTCATTGGCCCTATACTTGAGCAACAGATCACATCGCGCCATTGGAGAGGATTGTGCGCCAATGTTGTCACAAAAAGCAACAATCAGATCAAAGCTTTTAATCCCTTAATGGCCAAACCAAAAATGTCTTGCAGTGATCTTTAATTATATATATATATATATATATATATATATCCATTTGTAGCCTGACAAGAATGCTTTAGTGATTTTGCAATAGATATGCCTGGCTCGATAATGGACCTTTCCAGTTTATCCACCAATCGTATGTTGTCATAATCAACTATGTGACATGTAGGATGACATCCTAATCTATGATATCATGAATGATGTAGATTAGTTCATCATGAACACATAATTGATGACGGATTAAGCATTGTTGTATGAATTGTATGTCATTACTGTTTAATAAATTTAAACTAATTTGACTGGGCGCGGTATGGCAGGCGCCCAGTCAAATTAGTTTCAAAATATTCAAGCGCTTACCTGTATAGTTTTCTGGAAATTGATAGTCAAGGAGTTCAGGGAGCGATCGAGCCCAATATGGGCGAAATGTGGGTGGAGCTTAGCTAGAGATGAGTGGGGCATAGCTAAAACTGGAATCCTCCATTGAGCCAGTCATTCCAGTGGTCAGTTTTCAAAAATAGTCCTTGCCTACAAATGGACTTTGTGTAAGTAAAAATTTAGATTTCCTTGATCAATCTAAACCGTTAATGGCTTAATTTGGTACAGTGCCTTGGCATGACGCGGCCTTTGAAAGTCATTCATTTCATTCTTATATGGATATTCTTTGTTTTCATTGGAGAGATTCATCCAAGGTATTTCCATTTAAAGTTTTTGCTTCCTAACATTTCTACTGAATACCTTTACGCGGATTAGTGAGGGCTTGAAATAACTGAGTTTCTATATTAACCCTTTAAGCCTTAAATTTGTTCAAGAAAATTTAATTTTTTTCCGAAGAAAATGTCAATTTACAGATCAAGTGAAGTCTATTTTTGAAAGTTGCGCGCTGGACTGACGGGCTCGTTTATCGATCGAGTCATTCCAGTGGTAAATTTTCAAAGATAGTCTTCTCTTGGACTGCAAATTTACATTTCTTAAGACCACTGTAGAAGCTGTTTTTGGATAATATGAGTGTTAAAGGGTTAATAATTTGTTTAAAAGAACAACCACTACATAATAATTTTTACACAATGCCTCTCCGGAACTCTGATTATGATTATATAATTAAAATTAGCTGAACAGTTATACAACAGCTCGGTCATTAGCAGCTGCAGTAGCATCAGAGTTATTTTCATTTGGCCTATGGAATTAACCATATTTCAATATTATTCAAACGAGTCATCAATCTTCACATTATAAGATGTGCCATATATATTACATTTGTAACTATTTCCAGACACGCACCTTATTGATGCATCAGGATTTCACTGGTTATAAATCATCTGATATCATTTTATTTCTGGTAGTTACCTCTTCTAACTAACACATGAAATGCCACTGTTTCTATTTCAAGACAACTATACAAGATAGCTGTTGAATAACTTGAAACTAATTTAAGTGGAAGCCGGTGCTGACTATGGCAGTAACAACTCCCAGTTAAATTGGTTTCAAAATATTTAACCAAATATTCCCTGTATTGTAATCAATTTAAGGTTTCTAGTGACTAATGGTTAATCGATTAATCTAGCATCCCGGTTATTCAACCAAGATAGCTAGCGGTATGAATGCCAGGAACTTGCCATTACCTTGAACTTTGACGCATTCTAGATTGCTTTACATCTCGTTATTATTAACATTATTAACCATTTAATATTCAAATTTATTTCATGTGAAAACGTAGGATTATTTTTTAAAACCCCTTACTGCTAGAGTGAATGGCTCGGTTATCGAACCAGTCATTCGTGGTAAATTTAAAAACAATAGTGTTTTGGTCCGCAAATCAGCATTTCTCAAGACCACTGCAGAAGCTGTTTTTTTACCAGCTTGAGTGTTAAAGGGTTAATGATCAAGGCGGTCAAATCCAGTCTCGGCAGGGGTCTTGATGAATGGCTACTCCATTTGCAATCCAAGAGAAGAAATTTTTTGAAAATTGTCCTTTGGAATGACTGGATTTGGCATGAAAGGGTTAGTGGCAGCTTATGCCACGTTTATAGCAAGACGGATTTGAGCATATGGAAACCGACACAGCCTTCCAGTCATGGTCACAGTAGGCTTGGATCCATATGCAGGCTACCATATGTAAATTCAAATGTTTTAAATGATGCACATGCAGTGTAGTATATTTGCATTTGCAGGCAAATGCAAATGTTTGTGAACTATCCAAATGTAAATGAAAGATGAATCCATTTACAAATGCATTTGAATATGTGAACACACACACGCACGCACGCACGCACGCACGCACGAACGCACGCACACACATGGATGAGAGGGAGAGAGGGATAAAGAGTGGGGAAGAGGATGGAGGGAAGGAGGGGAATAGAGTGGGGTGGGGTGGGGGTGGGGGGAGGAGAGGAGAGGGTGTGTGGGAGACTAGAAATCAGGACAGGGTTGAGAGAAGAAAAGATACTATGGTCTTTATCCTCCACTATGTTGTCATCGATTTGATGGTTCTGATCAGCATCTAGAAATAAGTCAGATTATCAAGCAAGACAGATGGAACTCGAGAGCATGGCACATAGAAACACTCTTGAAATACTTCTAGTGAGAAGTGTGCAGTACTGCTCAGAAAAAGTGTATCATGTTTCCACACCAAGATACAATGTACTGGTCAATATATTGAACATAATTTGGAAGACATTGCTGCCTAATGCGGCAATGGTTTCCAATTCACCTCTCCAGAGTATCCATCCATCATCTGACATTGTATGACGTCATAATCAGCTCGGAGCGTGTATGATGACATCACAATCATTACATCACAAAGGGTTCCATATAGATCATCATAAAATCTCAAACAGTCTGACACGTATGAAATATGTCTTGGTAATTCTTTACTATTTAATAAACATGCTGTTGAATATTTTGTAACTAATTTGACTGGGCGCTGTTGCTGCCTTATAGGCAGCAACAGCACCCAGTCACATTAGTTTCAAAACATTCAACAGCTTACCTGTGTAGTTTTTTGGAAATTAATAGTCAGGTGTTCAGAGATCTATCGATCCCAACACTAGTGAGGTGTGGGTGGAGCTTAGTTAGAGGTGGGCGGGGCATAGCTAAAACCGGAAAGGTCAATTAAATTACGGTAAAAATATTCAATATAACATTTCTTACATAGGTTTCAAAATTGTACTAACTAATATGTTTCTGTTAAATTGTTGTTTGGTGTTATGGCACACTTGTGGTCCCAAAGAACATTTGATTTTTTGTGGGAAAACATCAGTGGTCAAGGCCATGGTGATCCAATTAACGAAAACAGGTTGTATTTTCGGATGATAACTTAAGTTCTACTTTAAAGGAACTTCAGCAAATGGGTCTGTGGGTGCTTGGGGGTCTGAGGAAACCTGTTAATTTGGGGGTTGAAAGGTCAAAATTCACTAGCTATCAGGGCTGGGGTCAAATACTTTCAAAAGTATTTAAATACAAATACAAATACTTTGGTATTCTTCAAATGCAAATACTTGTTTTTTGCAAGGTATTTAAATACAAATACAAATACTTAAGGTAAGTATTTGAAATACTTCTTGCAAGGCTTATAGAAGACCAAAGTATGGTACATATGTAACTTTAGTGATGAACAGCCGGACTCTTAAATTTACATGACAATCATAGATACTAAACTAAAGGTGCAAAAAGAAATCAAGTTCGACAGGCTAACCATAATTAAATATAATTGACAAGATGATCAAGATTCAAGCCAAAGTTGAAATAGTAAACTCAACCAGCTTCTTGAATGGGTAGTGCAAAACTACATCAAATTAAAAATAGCAGATATTTGCTTTCCAAGTTTAAATGCATATCAGCATGTAAATATTTCAGTATCTACTTTAAGTTTGATTAACTTATGCTTTCCTGATGTATGTTAATGTTCCCAAGGCCTATTCCCTTCCCACTTTATCTCAAATCGACGGTGTTTGACACATAAGTATGCTAACATGCTCATATTCATAGCATCAGACCAAAGGCATAAGACACATTAAATGTCTGCTGGTGAGTCATTTATGATTGTGGGTTTCTGTATAACTGAAAATTGTATATGACATTTCCTACGGGAAAGGATAGAGGATCCATATTGATACAAAATCATGTGATTATTTTTTTTAACAATTTGGCTGCGAGTTGTTTCTGTCTAGGGGTATAACATGACCAGTCAAATTATTTTTCAAATATTAATTTCATATATTACCTTAGAAACCAGGTTTATTAAAGTTCAGACAGAAATGGGATAACATTAAAACAAGGTTTATTTATTGATTCTGTTTATTTAATATGTAGATCCTTGTTGATTATTCTTAAGACTATCTCATTCAAAAACTTGTATTCAAATTGTTGCCAAACATTGGCAAAGATATTCCAATCTTTGAAGTTATTGGATGCTGCTGCTGTCTAAGAAAACAATAATATTTCCAAAATGTACACCAGTATTTCATTCCAGTGGTAAATATTTCCCTCATTATGATAAGGCATAATTAATCCCATCTAAATGAATGCTATGAACATATTATTCATGATGAAAATGGTTAACACTCAGCTATAGAGTCATGTAAGCTGGTACAATGAAGGTGTTGTTAATACCCGACCAGCCCTACCTAGGTTGTTTTGAAAGGAGATAATTTCCCAATCCACTACTAATAAGAGGTGTAATATTTAGACCAGCTAAACAAGTTTCTGATTCAGACTCACTTGATCTATCAGTGTTATGCAGTTGACCCTTTCATACCTTTAATGGTCCAGCGAGCCCAAACTGGTCTCTGCAATGGTCTTGAGTATTGCACATTTACAGGCCAAGAGAAAACTATTCTTAAAAGTTTACCACTAGAATGGCTGCCTTTAGATGTACTAAAACTATCTGACTCAAAGTAGTTTTTTGGGAAAACTTTCATTCAAATTGCACCCAAAAATATTCAGAGCATTTATCTAAATGTCAGCTTCCAAAGTGTCATTCTTTTTCACATGGTAACTGGTCTTCATACTGAAAAACAATGCTTGTAGGGTGCTGCTATCTAAACAAACAACAGCAACATGAGCCTTTCGTCTACAAATTTTAATCATTTGACGTAAGTGCAAGAAAGAGCAATTAACCCCACCCCACCCACAACATGTATGAGTCCCGCAAGCTAGTATAATGGACGTGTTGTTGTAAGTTGACCAGCTCTACCTACCTTGATTTGAAAGGAGATAATTGGCCATTCTATTACTGATTTAAGAATTTGAGAATTAAACCAGCTATAAGACTCGGACAGTGGGATTCAGTTAGAGAGTAGTACAGTACTATACATTGTAAGGAATCGGGATGTAACAGCAAGCAAAGGCCAGACTGGAAGCAAGGCTCATTTCATTCTATATATGCATTGATAATGTATCTTACATAAAAAAGAAAATCCTGTGAATATTTTGAAAAACATCTGACTGGAATTTGTTGGTGCCTAAGACCACAACACTTTCAGCTAAATTATTCTCAAAATAAATCTAAAGATTTTATTATTTTCTTTAAAACCAGACTAATTGAAATTGAGGATGGCATTTGGGAAGTGTATGAAAAAGAATTTTAAAAAGAATTTCAAGGCACTTTTGTAACTATTTATACAATGATTGGCACTATTCTTGGTATGATGTAGTCTGTGTTTTATAATAAAACTTATACTATAATTGGGTCATAGTAACACTGAAGCCCTAGCAACTGTATTTCAAGACAACCATCCTGTTGTTTATTTTGACAAAGATTTTACTGGAGAGTGTTGCTTCTTAAGGTAACAACTGCATCCAGTCAAATTAATTTTTAAATATTCAACATTATGCCATGCATAGAGTTACGGAAGATATGAGAAATCTGTATTAAATTTTAATTTGCACTGCGCCTGTCTGTACATTTGAATGTAAGAATTTATCAGAAATAGACAGAAGTATTTTGAAAAATATTAGAAAATACTCAAACACTGACAATGTGTTTAAATACAAATACAAATACTTTTGCCTTAAATGCTTTTCAAAGACAAATACTTTCAAATACCTAAAAAATGTATTTAAATTACATCAAATATAAATACTTTTGTATTTGACCCCAGCCATGTTAGCTATATGGTAAAGAAAATCCTAATTTTTTTTACTCATTCTCCATTAAGTCGATATGCAGACCAATTATTTTCTCTTGTCTTGCAAATGGAGTTACTGGAGAATGACTAAGCAAAAATTTGGAATTTTTTTACCATTAAGCCATTAATAATTTTTTTTAATCATTGAGGCTGTGATAAGTTTTAAATGTTGATGATGTCTTTGGTACATTTGATTATGTGGGATCTCTTGTGATTGACCACAACTCGACATCAATATGGCGAGCAAGCATCCATGTAGAAAAAATGGTGTCTGTGATGTTCAGAAAGTATGTTGTTAGTTGCTAGTGAGGATTCCAATCAAACTGTTAACTGTCAACTTCAACATGGCCATCAGCTAAACACCTTGTTTCCTATATCGTACCATAATCAATGTTAAAGCTAAAACCAAAAGACAAGCTGTAGAAACCATTAGTCAGCTGTATTACAAGGACATTATCAACTTAATTTCACATTAGTGTTCTTTGAATGAAAGGTAATATAGAGTAGTAGTGATTTATATAAAGTAATCTGTCTGTCCAATAAGAGAGGGGTGCATCTGTACTCTGCGGGTTGGGTTCATTCCGTGCTATGTTGTATATCTCACAGAGTGCAGTTTATATGTTTTGGAGTAAAGCTTGCGATCAACACAGTATGCACGCACATGTTATCAAGATGGTGTGTTGAAAGTTTATTGATTGATCAAGAGAGAGAGAGAGGTCTTTGTATATCCGGGTGCAAGAAAATTTATGTAGATATCGGCCTACAGGTATGTTTACCACAATTTGAAAACTGTTTATGTGCCAAGGTTTGTACTTTTACCACATATTAGGCGATTTATCGAGACTTAATAGCTGTACAAATGTGGGATAGTGGCAACATCATGCACATGGTTGCCCACACCTCACGGTGACAAGACCAATGTTGGGACGCATTGGTATAAAATTGCAAGGTTCCGAGTATATCCATACGATATCTCAATGATTGGTTACCCTAAAGCAACTGATTGCACTAGGATGTTTGCGACGCCTTCCAAACTACAATATAGTCATGAAGAAATATTAGTTACTGGGAGAGGTAACTAATATTCTTTATTAGGAATCATCCTGAGCAACATTTTCGAAATACAATATAGTAATCACTCATGTACCTCAAGTGCCCAACTATTCATACTGAACCCTTGTTTCAAGGCATTACTTCTCGTCTACCATTCATTCCATACAATTATTTGTCCTGCAAGCGGATCCTTCAGTTGCACTTCTCCATTCAACAATGTTCATCTGCCAACTCGCATTGCTTACCAATGTGTGAAATACATTTGTTCCATTCTCTGTTGTCATTGGTACATTCATGATGTACAACAACCTTTGCAGTTTCAGTATTCATCTCTTGCAGCCAATAGAGGGGTCCATTTCTAGCTATCACGTGACCATTTTAAGCTAAGCTCCACCCATGCTTTTCCCCTGCTGGGATAGATCGAACACTGAATCCTGAAGATTGCAATATCAAGGTAGACTATACAGGTATGAGGTTGAATATTTTGAAATTAATTTGACTTGGCGGTATTGTGGCCTACGGACGCAACAGCAGCCTCCAGTCAAATTAGTTTCAAAATATTCAACAGACTATAAAATAGTAAAGACATACGCTTCATACACTTGACGGACTATTCAATATGCATGATGGAGATAGATACGTAATTCATTATCATTGATTGTGGCGTCGGCCTATATGTGACATAATTGATTATGACATATACTTGAGTGACTATCCATAATTCAGACATTTGAAAGATGTAATAAAGCATCTACATTTGAATGTTCAGTGTCACTTCTATGTCAAATGGTTACCTCATAAACGCTTAATTCTTTGGCCCATCTTTCCTACCTCCCTGTAGGATCCTTTCCACCATTTAGGTCCTTTACTTCAATGGGACGTATCATATATCGCTACTACACCGGGTTGCCCTGTTGGCCAGATGCATAAGCTCTGAAATGCCATATGACCCACACTATGGTCCAAAATTCTTTATCCTATGCTGACCATCTTGGTTGCCAATCCAATCCTTTCCTGACATATAATAACACACGCTGCCATAATTTCTAAGGGGGTGGGTGAACATACTGCACTACCATATTTCTATAAACCATCCATGTAAGCTATGAAGGGTTTCCTATGATAAGCAAAGCTAAGAATTAGAGGGTTCACCAGTCAATACATTTTGTATGTACTAGAAAGCCTTGCCAATCATCCTTTCACCGCACACACCCCCTGTCTACCCTTGGTAGTAAATTCTCACAGTATTGATTCTTGTTCTGTGGAGTTCAGGATAAACATTCTGCTGGTTATGTAAATGATCTGGCATCTTTTGCAGATCGTGTAGTGGAGAGATTCGAGCTGTGACTGAAGTATATGAAGTCTTAATCAGTTACATCACATGTGGGATGATGCCACAATCCATATGCATAATAAATTGAATAGTTCCAAAGTGTGCAAATTGTATGGTTTTACTATTTAATAAACAGTCTCTTGAATATTTTGAAACTAATTTAACTTGCCGCTGTTGCTGCATGGGCCATAGGCAATAACAGCATGCAATCAAATTATTTTCACAATATTCAACTGCTTACCTGTATAGTTATCTCAATATTGGGATTCTGTGAATTCAGGGGTCGATCGCTCCCAACAGTGACAAAGCATAGGCAGAGCTTAGCTAGAAATGGACGTGGCAAAGCTAGAAATCATTATTATAAATCTTTATCATCCCCAAAAGCCAGAGATTGACATCCAGTTAGCACCACCTGGAAGAATATCACACTGGGTACTGGTAGTAATACTTGGAGGTAAAGATTTTGCATTCATAACAGCTCATGTTTAATTCCAATAAAACACCTCCGTAACATTGTCATTCTGTATCAAGAGGAAAGAAATGTGATGTCACTGAGACCCCCCCCCCCCCCTCCCTCACTCTCCGACCCGATTTTAGTAAGAAATATCTAAGCGGATAAATAGCGGAGAATGTTAACTATGTGGAATTTGTAAGACTGAAGTATAAGGGTTCACAATTTGCAATATTAGAAAAGGGATTTGATGAGGTCACAGATCTGGGATGGAACTGTTGGGTCTTTGGAAATATGAAGTATGACAGGAAAAACAAGCGAGCATCAACTTTTCTATTCACACTAATAAGATGAATAGTTCTTGGCAAAATAACAGCCTCCAGCACTGATCTACTTGAAGCAAGTTCGATCAATATTTGTCAGCGCATAATATATGCTGTCAACCATCGATGATAAGTAGAATGCAAACTAAGGGAAGTTGTACGAGGTTTCCGCCACAAACAGTCATCAGAAACTCCATAAGTAGTCAGACTAACTTCCAAGGTTCACAGTGTGACGCGTAGAAAATGCCTTGTATACTATCTCCACAAGTGTTTTGTTAGTGTTGATTGCAGCAGCTTACTTCAGATAGAAACACAGTTAGCCAATGCTGTCTGGAAATAAATAGAAGAAACAGATGTTTATATTCCATCAGGATTGAATAAATCATTTGCCAGTGAAAATGTATACAGGAATAAGGATTCAGCCGATATGAAAAGGGTGACATGCCACCAAACAAATACGTATTAAATGACGTAGACAGGTTCATCATGAACCTTTAAAAGTCAGTCAGTTGTATGTCTTAATATTTAATAAATATTATGCTGAATACTTTGAATCTAGTTTCAAACTATTCAGCAAGTTACCTGTAGAGTTTTCTGGAATTTATTGAGTTCAGGGTTGATCGATCCCAACATGCGCAAAGGGGGTGGGGTGGGAGCTTAACCTAGAGATTGGCGGGGCATAGCTAAAAGTGGATTCGTCCATTGTGGTGTTTCAACCACATGGATGTGATATATCTCCAGCAGCAATTCACTAACGGTGTCAAAATCGCTCAGATTTACACTCACTAGTTTCTTGAAGTCCGGAAACGAAACTAAGTTGCTACTTTCTGCGAGCAACATGTATTGTTACAGGCACAACAGTTCACACCTCAAATTATGTACACTGCAGCTACAAGCACGAGTACTACACGGGGTGCCACTGTTGCACGTACACCTAATAAGATGCATAGTAAACGCCAGGGCGAGTTCTGTACTAACGAAGTGATCAGTGTTGTAATCGTGGTTTTCGTCCAGCCATACAATTCCGGATCCAGTTCCGGTGGATTTTTGACTTCCAATGAACGCCACACAATGGGATGGTTATGGGCTCTTTTAACATTCTCTGCAAACGCCTGATTGATCAGAGGAAAACAGCATAGTCTGTGTAGTGGTGTGATGATGAGGCTTGTGTCATACCTTCCAACGTGTTTCCGACATTGACTCGCTAGAACTGTGTCCATAACAAGCTGACATAAATACAATGGCTTGTAGAATTACACATTTTATCGGCGTGCCCATCATACCAAGAAGTGACCGGGAGTGTAATCCAGCTCGCAGTACTGTTAGAGCAGTTCCATTGTCTGTCCCATTGCAACAGACTACAGTGTTACACCCAGTAAGCGCAAGAGCTGGCAGGATTACATTATACATCCATGGTTCTCTACGGTTTTGTAATGCCATTCACTGGTCTGTCCTTGATTGCTGATATCATAGTAATGATTTTTTTTATGTGCGCTGTGGTAGTAATGCATAAGAAGTACCACGTCATCATTTATGTCATTCGAGACAACCGTTATCTCACTTCGGTCATCGGTTAGAGCACACATCATTAGACCCGACCTGCTGAACAAAGATATTGCCAGTTTGTTTGTGTGCCGTTGCCATATCTGTTCTGGTTGCTACTACACCCCTATTGCCGACTGGGACAGATTCTTCTCCACTCAGAGCCAATTCATGGCCACAGGTATGTGAAAAGAACAACTTAGCCTCGGTTAGAAGGTTGACAACAAGGCATATTAGCTGCTTCTAATTTTCAAACTCAATACCATTTTCTGTGGTGGTAACTTGCTGTTCAATTGCCACTGGTGGACTTGCTCAAGTAGATCATAGTACCAATCAAATAGTAGATTACATTACCCGTTTTCAATCGCTTTGCAATGGCGTTTTCCATGTTTGTTGCTCAACTGTGCCATCCATGGGCCAAGAGATTGCCCAGGGTAGTTCCAAGCCATCTATGATGGAGACGACAATGTTAGTAGATGTCCCAGCGGATACCTAAAACTATGTTTTACCGACGATTTCGACGTAACTTCTCTCATTTCTCTTGTCGATTCGAACATTGACATTGGCGCTGTGCATAATTCATGTGAAAGGACATCATTGTTATTAACTTTGTGACTACTAGGCCGATGATTCTTCCGTAAAAGGCGTTTGTGTCATACATTGTAGTGTCTCAGATATTCACATGTTTGTTACTACCATGATAAGCACTTGAATTTAATATAAGCCATCTATGAAGTTCTGTCCGAACTCATTCATCTGATTGAGCCCTATTCGCACCGCATCCTGGACATTGACTGCAGAGGTTCCATGTTTTCCTGTCACAATGTTAAACATAACATCTGGGTGAGTCTCTGGATCGAGAAGTCGGATATGATTTATGCATAACTCACGTTTTTCCCTGATGACATCTCTGTCCCCTTTACCACCAGCTATTCCTATCTTCCTTCTATCATTGTGTTTGTCAACCGATGCACTGCTGTTTTTTTATCATGTCAGTTTTTTCAGTTTTCAGGTATTTACCTGAATTAAGATATTTTGTTTCTTCATTCAATTATATTTTTTCTTCATCCATGTCTTCAAACACTAAACGTTGGTGAATTATGGCTTTAAAACATGATCATTTGTGTGGTTCCTAATGCTAGCCATATAACCCAATAGCTTCTGGGGTGTCCGTAGGCTGGCCACAAACCCCACACCCTAGAGCATTGCTTATCTCAGCAAGTATTTCAGAAACTTTTTTCAGAGGCTACTCTGATCTCTGTTATGTCGACCATGTCCTCCAAATCATTGCAATCCCGGAGACTCAATGCTGACACGTTTCCATAAAATTCTTTTAGCGTCTCTGGCTTCAGCGTTATACCAATTATTCCACAATTATTGACCGTACCTCATGACTGTTATCTCGACAAACATATATACCACTCCAATTCACCTTTCCAGAGTACCCACACATCATATGACATCAGAATGAACTGCGTGATGTGTAGAATGACATCATAATGAATGACGTCGATAAGTATGTCACGAACGCATATTTGAAGACGGTCTATGCGTTGTTGCACAATTTGTTTGCTTTTACTATTTAATAAATATTATGTTGAATATTTTGAAACTAATTTGACTGGGCGCTGTTGGTGCTATAGGCGGCAACAGCACCCAGTCAAATTAGTTACAAAATATTCAACAGCTTCCGTGTATAGTTTTCAGGAAATTGATAGCTAGGGAATTCGGGGATCGATCAATCCCAACACGGCGAGGTGTGGGTGGAGCTTAGCTAGTGATGGGCGTGGCATAGCTAAAATGGAAATGTCCATTCCATTCTACAAGTCCCACTGGTGTCTCATAACATGCTTCCCCCTTCATGAAGCGAGCAAGAACCTTTTTTAGGGAGTGCCTACATGGACTGTAGTGTAAGTAACACAGACTAAACCTCGCATAGTGCACATGAACAGCCGCGATGAAGTACACACTCATTTTAAAACTGGTTTGACTAAAACGGATGCACACAGCTTGTAATTCTTGCGCCTTTTGGCCAGTTCTTCCAGACCAGTCATCATACTCGATCGAGTGGTCATAAAGAACACGTAGGGATATTTCCTCAGCAAGCATACATAATGTTTGAATGCTCTGCGAAAACATTTTCCCAGTCAATGGTTATTAGAGCTAGGGGTTCGGCAACTGATTGCTATAAATACCAAAATCATTATCGTTTATTGCATAAATAACGGCCATCATGAAACGGTAACCATTAGGATTTCCTATGATGTGATTTCATGGATTCCTTGGTCTGTAAAGCCTATATCTAGACACGGATATTATCATCCCAGATTTAATATGTAACAAATTAGAGACCACACCAGGAAACCGTGGTCATTATTTATAGCAATATTGAATTTTACCAAATGTAATCCCCAAACGACCGTATAAATTGTTTCAATGTACTCATTGCCACTTAAAACCTATATCTAGACACCAGAATTGCAGTCTAATTTAATGTGAATTGAAGGAAGTTACAGCCGACGACATGAAATGGTGGCCACCCGGCAGATTTTGATAGAAGTTATACATGGGTTATACAAATCACTCAAAAGTAAAACTATATATCAAATTTACAGATTCAGTGAAAATATCCCATTTGGCTGCCGGACTATATCGATTTCACAATCAAATCAGATGGGCAGACAGACGACGCATGGACGAATGGCTGGATGGATGGCCTAATTTCCCTAAGTCACATAATTCTCATCTTCAGTGGTGGCGGAAGCTTTAAAATTTCAATTCCTAGTCATATTGTGGAACAAAGAACTATTTAAGCACTTAGGATTTCAAAATAATGCAAAATATGACAAAACAATAACTTTTAAAAAATGGCATCCAGCAAAAATAATATGGCGAGTAGATCTACTTTCAAGATTATAATTATGTCAAACAAAAGTTTCCAGACCCGTACCGCGAACTCAATTTTAGGGCCAATTTCCAGATTGGCTTCTAGACTGTAAGTGCAATGCTATAAACTAGTGAGATCAGCTACAGGTGCCTGTAGAAACAAATGTGCCAGAGTTATGCATTGCCTTCTACCATGACACAGAGGTACGCAAGGACAAGATAAATCAGAAGTCAGAATGGCTATATTCCGTAATGGTCTGGTATTTTTGGGGTTAATAACCGGAAAACAAATTGGACACACTTAACATTAAATCAAATTCCATAGCACTTCAAAGCATGCCAGGAATATTTCAACTTCATTGTGTACATGCATGTTGATCCATGCTTCTTCGCACTTCTGCTGTTTTATTTGTTATTTTGTTTAGATACGTATGTATGCATATGCGTGTGATCGTAGGTACATGCGTACGCGCACGCGTGTGTGAGTGAGCGTTCGCGTTTATGCGTGAATGTGTGAGCGCATGTGTGTTTGTACGCGCTATCATGCGCGCGTGCGTGTCTGGGTATTTGTTCCTGGAATGCTAATAGCAGTACAATGCTCTATTTAAAATGTCCACAGCAACGACGACGACGACAATGATGATGACGACGACGATGCGCTCGAGTGAAATGCTGACTCACTCATTTGCGTTCTGTCTTAATTGTCTTAGTGACCCCCGTGAACTAAATGGTTGATGCATTTACCGCAAACTCAAAACAATCATAAACTGTCGTAATATGAAGGCGTGTGCTAAATCTGGTGATTGTACCTTCTCGGCAAATTGCATTCCAGAGACCAGAGTTATGGCCAAAAATGTGTATTCCTGTATGCATTTCGTGAACCCGTGGACCTAGATATTTGATGCTTTCTCCTGAAACTCAGAGACCTCTAACTACCTATAATATGAATAGATGTGCCAAGTCTAGAGATTAGACCTACTCGGGATCCCTATGTATGGCTAATATCTGTATTTCAGGATGCACTTAGTGGTCTCGTGACATAGATATTTGACCGTTTGACCTCAAGCTCATTTTTATACCCCAACAAGAAAATTGGTGTGGTTATTACGTGTCATGGCGTTTACGGGCAGGCGGGCGGGCTGCAGAGTGGTTTCCACACGATAACTCCGCTACCATTTATCGGATCGCTTTGAAATTTCACAAGGTGGTTGAATTCTGTCTGTGGAAGAAACCTCTCGAAATTTACCATTATCTGAATGCATATCTGATGCCTGTCAGCCACAGGCGACCATCTTGAAAATTGGTTTCCGGATGATATCTCTATTCCTGTTTATCGGATCGCTTTGAACCTTCATAGCCTGGTTGGACTAGGACTGGAGAAGAAGCCTATCAAAGTGACGATGATCTGAAAACCAAGATGGCCACAAGTGTCCATCTTGAAAATTGATTTCCGGATGATAACCCCGTTATCGTTTATCAGATCTCTTTGAAACTTCGCATGGCGGTTGAACTAGGACTGGAGAAGACAGTACCGTATCGAAATTGACGATGATCTGAAATCCAAGATGTCCGCCAGCCAACTGCGGCCATCTTGAAAGTTGATTTCCGAATGATAATTCCATTTCTGTTTAGCGGATCACCGTGGAACTTCGTAGGATGACTGGACTAGATGTGAGGAAGAAACTGATCGAAATTGTAGATGATCCAAAATAAAATATGTCTGCGAGCCACCAGCAGTCATTTTGAAAACTGATTTCCGGACGATAACGTCATGACCTTTTAGCGGATCGGTTTCAGACTTCATAGGATGATTGGTCTACGTCTGAAGAAGAAATCGATATTTTCCGATAGCTCTCCTTCACCGGTTTGTCATAATTACGGGGTATTTTTCGCCGTTTGCGGAGCACTTTTTTTCCTAACCATCTACAATATGAATCGATATACCAAATTTAGTGATTCTAGCCTCGTGGACTGCGAAGATATCACTCGGATAAACAGACACAGACAGACAAACAACCAATCAAACAACAAGCAAACAAACAAACAAACAAACAAACAAACAGACACGATCACAATACCGTCATCTTCTAACGGGACGAGGATAATAAGTTAAATAATTGAGAGATCCGACCTGTAGCGCAAGTATATGACGTCATTATCAATTACGTCACCAGTTAGCCGACGTCACAATCATAATGAAGTATTTAACTACGTCATGAAATCTAAAAGTCCGTCAAGTCTACGAAGGAGACGTCTTTGATGAATTTGGAATTTAGTAACTATTGTGTTGAATTTTTCTGAAACTAATTTTACTGGGGCTGTTGCAGATAAATTAGTTTCAAAATATTCTATCGATTCCAACACGAGTAAAAAGATTACAGCAAGATTCAGTCAAATTGTTTTCAAAATATTCAGTATACCCAGAGTTATACCCCATGTAAAATATAGTATGCAGAAAATTAGCTGGCAGACGGTTATCATGGGTCTAGATTAATATATTACCGTGTACTAATCAATTATATCGAGATAATTTCCGACATAGCAGGTGATCTGGCAGGTTGCTTGCTATTCGTGTACGTCGTTTAAAGAACCGAATTCCTCAGATATCCGATGATGAATACGTTATACACGTGGGCCTTGGGGTGGGGAAGGGCAGGGGCTGGGTGGTGGTAGCCGGGTGGGTGGGATGGTGATTCCATGGAGGGATGATCGGGGAGTGGATCTATCACCTTATATAACATCGTAATCAAATAGCCTACGTCACTTTTTAGTTGATGTCACAATTAAAATGACGTGAGTCCCTCGAGAAGTCGAAGAGTGCGTCATGAAACATATAAGGTATGTGTCTTTGATGAATTTGAAATTTAATCTATATTATGTTGAACATTTTGAAACTAATTTGACTGCGAGCTGTTTCTTACTTGTATAGTTAATTTGAAATTTAGCTTCTGGGAATTATGTTTTCAAGTTATTAACCATTTAATGACTCATTTTGATCGAAATATCTAATTATTTGAAGATTATTTTTGAAGATTTGCCGCTGGAATGACTGGCTCGATAACCGAGCCAGTCATTTCAGTGGTAAATTAAAAAAATGGGCTTCTTTTGGCCTGCAAATGGACTTTCATCAAGACCATCACTGTAGATGTTTTGACCGGCTAAAGCATGAAAGTGTTAAAATTGATTCCAACACACGTAGACCTACAAAATGGGCGGAGCCTAATTAGAAATGGGTGGGGCATAACTAGAAAAACTATTTCTATTCCTTTGAAACCATCACTTCCCACATTCCCAGAAAACTGAATTAACTCTGAATCTGTAGGGTCAAACTAGAAAATCTAAATAATTTACAATTTAGCGCTATGGGCTAGATTTTTTAAAAGGAATATCAAGATATTTCCTTATGGACGGTCCATTTGAAGGATAAGAGAACATTATTTTTGAAAAACTTTCCACTGGAGTGACTGGCTCGGTTATCGAGCCAGTCATTCCAGTGGTAATTTTTCAAAATTACTTTTCCTTGGCCTGCGTATTGATATTCCTAAAGACAACGTTACAGGCCGTTTTTGCTATGAAAGACTTAATACACAATCGGTTGAAGATTTTGAAACTCGGATGACTAGGAGCAGTTGCTACCTATGACGACAACAAGTTCCCGTAAAAATTAGCTTCAAAATATCAAACAGCTTACCTGTATAGTTACCTTGAACATTAGTTTTCGTTAATCTAGGTTCAAAGAGCTAATTAATGGGTAATAAATTACGAGTTTCATTGAATATTTTAAATACATTCGAGGGAGATATTGACTCACGCCTTTGATCCGTGTCTTAACCCGTTAACCACTTTTCCCGATTCATATCAGCAAAAACGGATTCTGCAGCGGTCTTGGGAAATGTCCATTTGCAGACCAAGAGAAGACTATTTTTTGTACATTTACTACTTGAATGACTGGGTCGATAACCGAGCCAGTCATTCCACTGGTAAAAATTTAAAAATAGTCTTCTGTTGGTCTGCAAATGGACATTTTATATGAGAAAATTTAAATTTTCTTGAACAAATTTAAAAGGTTAACAATGCGCATAGTAGGCTTAGATTCATGATCTAGATAGTTGGTCCGTCGACCTCAAACCCACAGCAATCATAAACTGCCGTAATACGAAGCCGTGTGTTAAATCGGGTGATTGTACTTTCATGCACTCCAGAACTATAGCAAAAAAGGTGTATTACGTTATGCCCTGATAACGCAGCTTACTGGGCCGATGCTGAGCCTATACCAGTCCGATACTGAAGTATCAGTACGGTATCGGCCCGGTAAGCTGCGTTATCTGGGTGCATTCCGTGACCCCATGACCTTGATTTTTGATGCTTTGTCCTGAAGCTCATCTACATTCTAGCTATCTATCAAGTGATTGGATGTTCGAAATTCGATGATTCTACCTATAGCCTACTTGCGCTCACGATTTATGGTTAACAACGTGTATTTCTGGATGCTCTTAGTGACGCCGTGACCTAGATATTTGACCGTTTGACCTCAAACTGATTTTGTTGCCTATCAATTTACAATATGAACAGATACGCCAAATTGGGTAATTCTAACTTTTTGGACTCCCTGGGTATCGCTCGGATAATCAACAAAATAACACGTATCGTTGAATATTTTGACCATGATTGGATTGCAAGACAGCAATGGATTCCAATCAAATTAGTTTCACAATATTCAACATAATACTTCTTACTTCGTATTCAAAATTGTATTAACTAACGTGATTTCTGGTTTTTTTTGGAAACATATTGTCATACTTATAAGATGTACTATGTAGGCTATAGGATGTAATTCGTAAATCTGGCCGCATCTTCCGCATTTTTCGCGTTATAATATAAACACCACGAGAGCTCGATGCTGTAAATATCAACAGCGCAACATCCATAAGACGTAATTGCGTCCATTTATCATAGATCGTTATTCCTACATGTGGGTGCAATGTGCTCGGGGTTATCTCCCGACTCCTACGGTAATAACACATTCCAATCTGTTTGTCATAGATAGCGTATATATCATGTTTGCTAATGTACTTTATATTTTTCTATTTAACCATTGTAATCGTGGCCTCAAAGAAAGCATTTCTAAATTTAGCTATTAGGGATGGGAAAATGATTTCAGGTTTGTGTGCAGATCTGAGGCAGGGGAAAACATCTGGATGCGTCGCTAATGGAGGGATCCAGTTTAAGGTATGCCTGCCAATCTTTAGCTAATAAGATCCACCATCCACGCTTTGCCCGTGTTGCGATCGATCGATCGCCCCACGCTGTCAATTCCCAGAAAACTATGCAGCTAAGCTACTCAATATTTTGAAACTAACTTTACCGGGTGCTGGTTTAAACAAAGTTTATTTTTTAGTCTATGTGGGAGCACAATAAGACATGTTTCATTAGCGTGTCTCCCACTTACGTACACATATAGTTCATTAAATTACTCAAGAGGCGGAATAATAATATTGCCAACTGTCGCAACAGTAATAACAACAATAACAGTAATAATAATAAAAATAATAAAATTAATAATAATAATAATAAAAATAATAATAATAATAATAATAATAATAATAATAATAATAATAATGAGGAGGAGGAGGAGGAGGAGGAGGAGGAGGAGGAGGAGGAGGAGGAGGAGGAGGAGAGAAGAAGAGATTTTGTAGGGAGCCAAATGATGGCAGAATGAAATGTTCGGGAGAAGGAGAAAAGCATGGTTCGACGAATCACAAGGCGGTATAAGGAGAAAAGAGGCGCTCGATGTGCTGTAGTCACCCGCGCTGGTCCACACTGCATGGCCATCCAGAAACTCATGCAGCTATGGATTTGTCGACACAATCCATGAGTGGTATTAGAAATTATTGTAGGTCATTTAAACCGACAGGTGACAGTAATATGGTGACATAGAATGGTGGAAACCGTGATGTTTAACTCTACATCAACGTCAGCGCGGCCATATAGAAGTTGCTGAGTGGTTAGGGATGTTGAGGGGATTTGGTTGGAGGCAAGGTCATTTTCAAAGGTGGTTCTTTGCTCGTTAAAAAGTGGACAGTAAAAAGGTAATGTTTGACAGATTCATCAGGATGGCTGCAGGCGCAGCTGGCAGAGTCAGAGAGGAAGTTATCGAATAGATGGCTGTTTAATCCACTGCCGTTACGAAGCCTACTTAATCATATATTAGCCACTTTTGAGCCGACGTAGTACCACGGAGGGGGACTGGGTATATGGGACATTGCTCTTAATTTGGTCTTGAATTCTTGTAGGGTATTAGCCATAGTGACAGGTGTTGGAAGCGTGTTCCAGGCATGTACTGTTGCTGGAAAAAACGACTCGCGATAGAGTTCCGTTGACATCTAACTGGGGTTAAAAAATTCGAGCGTCGGATATTGTAGGGATTACGTGCTGGTATCAACGGAGGGAGATAATCAGGCAAGGGCTCGCTCGTCATCCCATTGACAATTTTGTAAAACATGACTAGTCTGTGAATTTCTCGTCGGTGGGAAAGTGTTTCTATGCCAGTTTCTATATACAAATCCTCGATGTGAGCACTACGTGTCACTCTGCTAATTGTCCTAAGATCATCCTTTTGTACCTCTTCTAGTCTGTTAACAAGTTATTGTGGTAAATTATCCCAGACAGCATCTGCATATTCCAACTATGGCCAATAAAGCGCTTATACAGGATTTCGGGACATTCGCGGTCTAAGAAATATTTTAGTCCTTTGAGTAAGGAAGGCTTGAGCTGGACATTTGCTATTATATTTTCCACGTGGCTGTGCCAATGACCGTTATTTTTTAAAGTGATACCAATGTGTTTATGATGAGTGGATGGAGCTATTTCAAAATTTTTGAAATTTATTGGAAAAACGGTAGGATCTCTGCGTAAAGAAATAAATAAGGACGTTGTTTTGGAAGCATTAACTTCCACTAGCCATGTGTTTGCCCAAAGGGTCATTACTTTCAGATCGTGGTCGACAGATGGTGTATGGTCTTCTACGTTATCCGACATCACATAAAGGCATGTATCATTGGCAAATAGTCTGCTATTGGTTAGTATGTCATTGGGCATATCGTTAATAAATACTAAGAAAAGTAGTGGCCCAAGAACAGAGCCCTGTGGCACACCAGCATATAAGCGAAGCAAAGTAGATTCGAAACCATTTATAACTACTAGCTGGTAGCGATTATGAAGATAGCTTTCGAAGCATGAAGGTAGATTTCCAGCGATGCCAAATTGTTTGAGCTTCTGTAGGAGGCCACGATGCCACACTCGGTCAAATGCTTTAGAAATGTCGATAAATAAGAACAATACTTCTTTTTGTTCATCTAGAGCTTTGGCGATATCTGTATATAAGCATAATATCAGATTTACTGTAAAATGTGAAGGAAGAAAGCCAAACTGATAGGGAGTGATGCTATCTCTAATGTGGTTATAAATGTATTTCAAAACAGTTCTTTCCATGACCTTGCTAAGACAACTCAAGAGAGATTTTTGGCGGTAGATTGTGCACGAGTCCCTTTCCCCCTTTTAAAAAAATTGGGGTTACATTGGCAATTTTTCAGGAGGTGGGAAATTCTGAATTTATGAGTGAGTAATTAAAGAAACGTGCTGGAATCGGAGCTAGAATTTCTTTACTCATGATCAATGGTTTAGGACTTACTTTGTCGGGACCGACAGCTTTTGAGGCACCCAGCTTAGAAAGTATATCTAGAACGTCTTGAGTAGTTGTTGTGATCATACTTTATTTTTACTGGGTGCTGTTGCTGCCTATGGCGCCAAGTCAAATTGGTTTCTAAATATTCAACAGAATGTTTATTAAATAGTAAAGACGTAAAATGTGTACAGCTTGATGGATTATTAAGCATTTATGACGGACTATATTGCGTCATTCATGACGCAATTGATTATGACGTCAGCCTACACGCGACGTTCTTGATTATGATGTCATATGATTGATTGATGATAAACTGGATTCCTGTATTTAACCCTATCTCAAATACACCCGTACACATCCATACAGCTTTTAGCACTACACAGCTTAGGTTCAAAGTTGAGGGAAATGTCTACGCCATGCATTTCTCAGAGGACAATCTAGTAATTTATCATATAAACACGGTTTTCAGCCAGATGAACGCCACACGTGCAATATCCAGACATATTTTGATTGGTTAGATAACACGTATGACATATTTTCATTGGTTAGATAACTCGTATGAAATATTTTGTTTGGTTAGATAACGTAATAGTCGCACATTCTCCGCGACTCCGCAAATGTTTCGTAGCGACGTCGACGGCGAAAATAGTAAATAATAATAATAATAATAATAATAATAATAATAATAATAATAATAATAATAATAATAATAATAATAATAATAATAATAATTTACAAGAATTTATAATGCCATAAATACAATATTGTTATTGCTCTAAACCGCATGACATTAGCATAAAATAATAAATCTATTAAAAATCTTGTAATATATTAATTAATCAGTAAGAAAACCTGAAATTTATCTTTAAAATCTACGATAGAATGCTGTTGGTACCTTAATTAAAATAGGTTTTAAGAAAGATGGTTAGTTAAAATTCTATCAAAATGTCAACATATAGTTGTGAAATACGTTAGCAAATTTGCATGATAGACGCAGACACTTTACAATCTGGATTAGAAAGTAATTTCAAGTCCGAAACAACGATGTATTTATTGTTTGTCAAATTTTTTTGTGGCGCATTGCTCAGAACTACGATGCGTCACAGCGATGGTTTCTCGTGCAAAATGGTGCGTTCAAACGGATTTCAGGGATCGACTTTACAGAAAAGAATCGCAAACTCGGCACCACATTAATCCCGCTTGTGTCAACTTAACCCTTTAATGGTCAAGTTGGTAAAAATGACATCTGTAAACCACACAGATAAGCTGTCGAATATTTTATTAAATAGCAAAGAATTACAAAGACATACAATTCATACAACGTGTCGGACTGTTTGAGGTTTGATGACGGTCTATATGGAACCCGTTGTGACGTAATGATTGTGACGTCACCATACACGCGCTGGGATGATTATGACGTCTTGCTAGGTCAGATGATTGATGGATACTCTGGAAAGTTGAATTAACTAAGCGGCTTATCAATAATCCAGGAAAGATGATAACCATTTATGATATCGTAGATGTTGTTGGACAGCACTATCAAACATTCAGTCTCGGTTCCGTGTTTCTAGTTTTGTTCCCTGCAGCAGAGATGTATTTAGAGATGACGACGTTTTACCCAACTTTACGGACTGACTCCATCCCAGTATACGTATTGTGGCGGCAGCTACTGGTACGAGTAATACAATCGCTACAAATCTACCTCGTATGCAAATCTGCCAACTACAACTGCCAGAACAGTTATTCCAACTATGCAGGCTATAAGTGCAGGCACTTCAACTCCGACAACGTCAAGTAGCAATGCGGTCGCTTCGCTGCAACTCTATCAACAACAAGTGCCAACCTAGGTTCCGCAGCGCTGTCAACTACACGTGCTAGTATATTCCACATTTCGAACTGAAAATGCTAGATGAAAATACTAGATGACAATTACAAGCGGCATGACAGTGTGTCTTATATTTAAAAATGTCACTACACTTTCTACCAATCTGCTAAATACAAGTTCCCCTATTGCAGCTGCAAATCCTTGGGAATTGAATTATATAAGTTACCCTGCAAGTTCTCCAATATCTACTGTATTTGCCATCTTCTACGGTAGTTCCATTTGCTTTCAATACATCTAATTTCATGCTATTTTCCAGTGTTATATATTGTCAAATATCCATAGCCGCGTCTGAACAAATCCCGCCCACTGGTCACTAAAGTGCAACTATAGGCTAAGCACATATAATACTAAACCATTCACATGAATTTTCATCAGAAATCATTCGGTCATACCACAGCGCAGAAGTAAGAATGCATCTAAAGGTAGGAAAGGGCGGTATACTGTTGCTTTAGCTGAATACTTGGAAAACGAAAATTAGAATAAGAGAGAGAAAGGGAAAAATGACAGAAAAAAAGTTTAATGTAAATGTTACCAGCTGACAGGAAAATGGTTATATTTGTGGGTGAACAACAGTGAGTGCAATGGTTAGATTGCAAGGATTGTGCAAATGCATGGTGCACATCTTGAGAAATACTATAGTATGCGTGTGTATGTCATCAATATGATTCTGACTAAGTTTGATTATGTTAATGCTTTACAGGGTTTACTCTCTTAATCATCGTTGATGTTTCGCTTTCGAGTTTGCGAACTTTAGGAAAATGATTGAAAGAATATTGGTATGGTATGATTTAATCAATATCATAACGACATGTAAGGGGTGTCAGAAGAGGGTAGGTGGAGAGTGCCCGCCACGTCAGCTCTCCCCTACGTTATGTGATTCCGTATATTGTCTACCATTCCTCAGTTCATTTATACGTGTCTCTATCTTTGGCAATTATTTATGGTATGCCACACTGTGCACCATGCAGGGGCACTATGTGAGATATAATAATCAAACACAAAGCTGGCTATGCGATTTTAGTGTAAAGGAGAAATACTAGATTTTCTGTGAAGTACACATATATACTCTCCACCCAGGAGTATAAATGGGTACCAGTGTAACTGGGGAAGTTACCAATAATAGACTGAAATAAAACCAGTCTAGATATGGCGTGAATGGGACCTGGAATCAGAGACTCGATAGACACCAACCAAACCAATAACTTCTTAGTAACTCAGTAAAAAGTATGCGACTGAGTTCTCAACCGAGAACAGCTTCATGTAATAAGCTGTATAAACGTGGCAGATTATGTTTCCCCATAGGCTTTCCAAGGCGCTGCCTCTGAAATCCATGCCATCATTTCAATATATTTGAGGTCTTATATTTTTGCTTTGGTGAGACAAAGGTTCTATTGTCTTTGGTGGGCCTTGGGCCTCAGTTGTTTGTTGGGCCCTGGGATGTAGCCCCATTCGGTCCATTGGTAGTCCGCTTCCGCTGCTGGGTGGTGACCTAATTACTCAAACGGGCTGCTCATACCGTATGACCAGTATAGGAAATAATAGAGGGTTGTAAATACAGCATTTTGAGTTGTTGTTTGCACAGTAATCAAACTTAGTGCATTGATGCATTGTAGGCTAATAGCGTGTTAGCTCACTTGTCTAGAATGGTCGTTATCCTATGCCATGGACCGATTTGAATTATATTTGGCAGGGCGTTTCCTTCAGGCCATGTAGAGATCCCAGCTTACTCAAAAGACGATGATTGACCGATCTTGGATTTTGACATATTTATAGAAACGCTTAAAACATCTCAGAAACCGCTTGTCAGATTGATGAGAGACTTTAGCTGGGCCAATCGATGAACAAATTTGTTCAAGAAAACATGGTTGGTCGGTTTGCTTGTCGGCCGTCTTGGATGGCCTAGTTTGACAAAAAAACGGCGTTGTCCTGAACTGCCGAAGGGATCGGGACTTAGTTTGGTAAATATGATTAGAGACATACGTTTATTCAACTTTGTTCAAGAGTAGTAGTTGTTGGTATGTTAAAAATATGACCACCCACGACCAATTAGAATTCAGCATTTTGACAGCTATATTGGAATTTTTTATTTGATGGGTTTTGAAATCAAAATCCGTTTTATATAGATTTATGGGTATCTCGATGTCAAATTCTGCGCTTTTCTTTTTGTAAGATAAATGGGTCGGCGGCCATCGTGATGAAACTCAAATATCTTTTCAACAACCACTGCACCGATTTAAACTATATGGTGTAGGAACCGTTCTTAGGGTAGAGATCCAAGTTTGTTCAAAAGAAGCCGATTGCCCAATTTGGCCGCGACCATCTTTGACTTTGCGCTATTTTTCGAAACATATTTAAAAAATCTTCTCCAAAACCAGTTGGCAGATTGATCTGAAACTCGACAACTTTTATCCAGGGCAATAGCTGAACCAAGTTTGTCCAAGAGAACGTGATTGGTCGATTTGTTATTACTATTTTTGAATTACGTTTAAAGATCGCTAACACTGCTTATTAAGAGTACGGTCAAAAGTTAATCTTATTAGAACCAATAATAAACCATTTATCCAGCACATTGTATATTATTTTTATTAGCTAGTTCGTGAAAGAATCTCTCGCAATCAACCTACAGAGAATGCGCTCTCAGTATTAGGCAGTTGAGTGGCAAAGCCCTTTGTCCTCGCTTTTATCAATGATGGTCCTTGTGACCAAAAATTAAGCTAAAATAAAATTCCCATCCGGGTTGCGCCTTTCTCACTCCCAGCCTGTTTTATGGACATGGCTCCGTATATTCAATTGCTGGATCTATTATTTATTCTATATTTCAATAAATACTGAGGCCAGAATTTCCCGCGCTTTTCAACCATTTTTTATTACTATCACAAATTCGAATCATATAATCACAAATTTCAGAGCAGCCATACTAAATTTCTGAAGAATAACTGTTTAAATGGATTGATAACAGGCCACGTGAAACAACAACGATCAATCGCAAACGATTATCTGTCCTAAGCCGCCGTAGTAGCAGTAGCATCATCACCATCATCATCTCCATTGTCATCTTCATGAGCTGCAGCAGCGGCATCAGCAGCTGTAGTAGTAGTAGTAGTAGTAGTAGTAGTAGTAGTAGTAGTAGTAGTAGTAGTAGGAGTAGCAGCAGTAACAGCTGCAGTAACAGTAGTAGTAGTAGTAGTAGTAGTAGTAGTAGTAGTAGTAGTAGTAGTAGTAGTAGTAGTAGTAGCAGCAGCAGCAGCAGTAGTAGTAGTAGTAGTAGTAGTAGTAGTAGTAGTAGTAGTAGTAGTAGTAGTAGTAATAGCAGTAGTAGTAGTAGTAGTAGTAGTAGTAGTAGTAGTAGCAGCAGCAGCAGCAGCAGCAGCAGCAGCAGCAGCAGCAATAGTAGTAGTAGTAGTAGTAGTAGTAGTAGTAGTAGTAGTAGTAGTAGCAGTAGCAGTAGCAGTAGTAGTAGTAGTAGTAGTAGTAGTAGCAGGAGTAGCAGCAGCAGCAGCAACAGTGGTATTGGTATCACCAGCAGCAGTAGCAGTAGTGGTAGTAGTAGTAGTAGTAGTAGTAGTAGTAGCAGCAGCAGCAGCAGCAGCAGCAGCAGCAGCAGCAGTAGTAGTAGTAGTAGTAGTAGTGGTAGTAGTAGTAGTAGTAGTAGTAGTAGTAGTAGTAGTAGTAGTAGTAGTAGTAGTCGTAGTAGTAGTAGTAGTAGTAGTAGTCGTAGTAGTAGTCGTAGTAGAAGAAGAAGAAGAAGAAGAAGAAGAAGAAGAAGAAGAAGAAGAAGAAGAAGAAGATGAAGCAGTAGCCATTCCATTCTTGACCCACCCGATAAGGGGGCTGCCACAAGCAATTAGCCCTGGTCCCCCTACAGGCTAAATCTGTCTCTGGTTGGAACAGTTACGTGTTTTATGATAATGCAATACAGTACGGTACTGTCCATTGATAGATAATTACGGTACGGCACAGAAGAATGAATGGATTGTATACATATAGACTATTTCAATAATTGGTTTCTTTTATAAATATCTCCCCGATTGAACAGTCCTATATATAGTTAGGCCATGTTACGCCATCATGTCCCCATAGAAGCATCTTTTATTAGGTATCTATTCCTATATTTAAACGTTTAGTCGAGTTATTTAACGATGGGCTATTTATGTTGCGTCAGTTAACGTCATAGCAACGTAATGGCAACCGGTTCGCGCGAATCCTTTTATACTTATGCGAATAAAATTGTATAGATGTATAGAAATGGCTAGAAGCGGTCTTAGGGTGCTTGTCCTGAAATAACCGAGCGATTTCAATGTTCTTTTAAAAGATGAAAGTAAAACTTCCCCTGTAGCTATTTGTAAAACTGTACAGCAGGCCTACTTGAGATAGTGTTATATCTGTATGGCCTAATAGGGTAATTATTGAAAGGCAAACCTGTCTTTAGAGGCCATTTGCCTTAAGGGTACACGCCATAGCGGGTATCTAACCCTTTCCTGAGGAAGCCGGCCAAAACCGGCCTCTGTTGTGGTCTTGGTGAACGTCCATTTGCAGGCCAAGAGAGGAGTATTTTTTGAAAATTTACCACTGGGATGACTGACTCGATACCCGAGCCAGTTATTTCAGTGGTAAATTTTCAAAAACAGCCTTCTCTTGGCCTGCAAATGGACATTTTCTAAATACAATTTTTTGACCAAATTAAAGAGATGACAAATTCTTTGGTATTTAGAAACTAATTTGACTGGGAGCTCCATACTGCATATGGACAACGGGCATGCCGATGTCTAGCTAGATATTTGTCCCACGCCATTGATTCATAGAGCTCCGTGCCCCAGTCGTCAACAGTGCAACGTCGATATTGGCGCGTTACCTCGATGCCCCAGTCGTCAACAGTGCAACGTCGATATTGGCGCGTTACCTCGACATAAGTACAGTGGACACATCAGTTCTATAGATCATCGGGAGTTTCGGATCACTATCTTAATCATCAATCAATTTCTTTGGAACTAGGCTTTGATTTAATATTTTGTTATGTTTTTCGGTAACTTCAGTTTATTGATGACCAAAAAACATAAAAATCCGTATCTCAATTCACCTTTCCAGAGTATCCAGCCATTATCTGACCTCGTATGACGTCATTATCAGCTCAGCGCGTGTATGATGACGTCACAACCATTACGCCACAAAGGGTTTCATATAGACAGTCATCAAATCTCAGAGTCCGACACGTTGTATGAATTGTATGTCTTTGTAATTCTTTGCTCTTTAATAAACATGCGGTTGAATATTTTGAAACTAATTTGATTGGGCGTTGTTGCTGCCTTAGGCAGCAACAGCACCCAGTCAAATTAGTTTCAAAATATTCAACAGCTTACCTGTGTATTTTTTTGGAAATTGATAGTCAGGGTGTTCAGAGATCGATCGATCCCAACACGAGCGAAGTGTGGGTGGAGATTAGCTAGAGATGGGCGGGGCATAGCTAAAACCGGAACGGTCTTTTGTGTCAGATTTCCAGCATTTAATTAATAATAAACCCTCTGTCGCGATAACCATCAATTACGGCCAATACGAAATCAAGCTCATCTCTTAAAGCGGTGTATGCCAAAAATGCTTCTATAGACGATGTATATCAATGATAGTTTTCATATTCATGTTTTATGCCTTGTCAAAACATGACAATGGGATAAGACTGGTTTCGAAAATATTATTTTATAGTCGTCAAACTGACATTTTAAATGACGTGATCCGGAACTACCCAAAGTGATCAAAATTGCAGTATTCGATCTACTCACGCTATTGTGAAATTCTTCGAAGGGCAAAGGTCAAACTGAATCTTTTTTATATTTGCATAAAGTACAAATGTGTGTCATCAAAATCTAACATGTTTGATTAAAAATATTCTATAGATAAATTCACAAGAAATATTTTACTCTACGCGCATTGTTTCGTATTTTAGTACCACAACAAACAATGTCAAGTTTAAAAAAAAAAATTCTGTATTACCAAAAGAATAACATGGTCCTTATTTTAAAGCTGTGTAGAACGGTTTTCAATATGGGTAATTAGTATGTGATTCTGGACAGGTGTATGCATCAGGCCACACTAAAAGTATATCTGTGAATGGACCTTTCCCGTTTTAGTTATGCCCCGCCCATCACTAGCTAAGCTCCACCCATACCTTGCTCGTGTTGGGATCGAACGATCGATCCCTGAACTTCTTAACTATCAATTTTCAGAAAACTATACGGGGAAATCTGTTGAATATTTTGAAACTAATTTGACTGGGCGATGTTGCTGCCTATGGCAGCAACATCGCCCAGTCAAATTAGTTTCAAAATCTTCAACAGTATATTTCTTAAATAGCAAAAACATACAAATCGTACAACGTGAGTATGACGTCATCCTATACGTCATGTAGTTGTTTGTGACGTCATATGATTGAGTGAGGAAATGGATTCATGAATTACTTCAACCCTCGTCCTACCTAATTAGTAAGTCCATAATAAGTCGTACAAAACTTAGCTTTATGAGGATGATCTTACATAACCAGAGACGGAATAAGACTATTTGTGTCCTAGGGCTAGCTATAGTTGTAGGGGTCTCTTATCGAGTTGGTCAAGGAGGGAATGGCGGTTGCTGCTGCGGTTACTACTACTACTACTACTACTACTACTACTACTACTACTACTACTACTACTACTACGACAATAGCAGTAGAAAGGCGACGAGATGGGCGGCTGCTCCGATTGGTCGAGCTTATGGCATTATCAGTGAGGTAATCAATATCTGAATTCGGCCACGCCCACTTTTAACTCGAATCTGATTGGTCGAAAGGCATTTATCTTATTCTCTCTCGACTAATCAGGTTTGAGTATTTTTTGGTGGGAAACGGTAGGTGTGGTCTAATTCAAATATTAATTACATCACTGATGACATCATAAGCGCTCGACCAATCAAAGCAGCCGCCCATCCGTTTGCCACATTTTGGGGATGTATATCTTTAGATAACTGACAGGTGCAACAATGCGTGAAAGGGGCATGGCCAAATATAGGTCATGTGACCCCCTTCATGGACAATCAGAGTAGCCACTTATATGGTCGCCATTGTTCGAGGTGTTGAGATAGTGACCCTTGGTAATGCTGATTGACGGGCCTAATGACCCATGAAAGTATTAGGGGGCATATCCTAATTAAAAATAATGTTGTCATAGCTCTCGACCAATCAGCACAGCCGCTTATACAGTCGCCAATGTGTAATGAGCTATGGTGGGGTGGGTTCAAATCGATGCCATGTGAGCCCTCGAGGCCTATCAATGCAACTGCTCATGCAAACACAAATGTTTTAACTGTAGAGTTATTGACATGGGTAATGAGCTGTGAATGTGTTAGGGGGGGGGGGGAGGTTGACCTAATTCAAATATTGATGACGTTACAACTTACTGCCAATAGGGGAAGCAGCTTATATGGTCGGCAATGCTTGCTTTGTGGAGTTAATGAACCATGCACACTCGTAGGGGTCTTGGTGATGGAAGCTCATTCCCAGATAAGATTACTACATTGGGCCAATGTTGGCGATTAGTTGGCATGGTCGCTGTTGACTATTGGGCATTGGGCCAACGTTGGCACAGTCACCATTGGCAACAAAGTGTTGGGCCAACGTTGACATAACAGTGGCAAAATTACAGTTGGGTTAGAGTGATTGGGCCAACGTTGGCCCAACCACTTATAGCCAATGTCTCTTATAAATGTTGTCAATGTGTTTAATGATGGTATACATATGCGTTGGGCCAACGTTGGCATAACAGCAGCAAAACAACAGGTGGGTTTGAGTTCTTGGGCCAACATTGGCCCAACTAGTTATAGTGAAATGTTTATTGTAAATGTTATATACATGCATTGGGCCTACATTGGCATAACATTGGTAAAATTACAATTGTGTTAGGGTTGTTGGGCCAACGTTGGCCAAACCACTTATAGCCAATGTATATTGTAAATGATATGCGCATGCGTTGGGCCAACGTTCGGATAAGAGTGCAAAACTGTCACTTGGCATAGAGTTGTTGAGCCAACGTGGGCCAAACACCTTAAAGCCAATGTATATAATAATATGCATACACATTAGGGCAATGCTTAGGCTACTGGCCTATTGTTTGAAACCAAGATCTGTAAGTCAGTTTAGGCCTATTTGCTAATTAATTTGCATGAGAGCTTTTAAACAAAATCATCATTTCAAGGGAATAAACTCAGCAACTCGATAGCCCATTATTTAATAGATTAAGTTAGGTGTATGTAGGAATAACATGATGGAGCCTATTCTTTAGTAAGCAGGCCTTCATCTGAAAGCAATTAAGTGGTCTAAATATTATCTCCCCTCTAAATACTGCTATCCTGTAATATAATTTCAATATGTATTGTGACAACCACCATAAGTGTTTGGCAATCTCCTATGAATAATGTCAATTTGCTTTAAATAGTATTACACACACCTATGGACAAACGTACTACTGTGCACAGGAGGGTGGTCTAGAACCTTACAGGCCGTAGGTTAGGTCTTGGTAAGGTCCGATGGAGTGGGATCGAGGGTCTGTATGTTCCAGACAACTTATATTCACAATATTGAGCAGAGCATTCTTTGATTTAAATAACTCCAACATATAATCCAGGGTGAATTTCAAAGATTGACATATTCTCTAAATTGCAAGCAAGTCTCTGCAGAAATCGGGTGTTTGAAGAGTTTGAATGTTAAATGTTATATCCAATTCATAGCCTAGGACAGGTTACGACCATCTGTAACCCTCCCTTATTGTGTAGCATAATTAGATTAATAAACAACTGATTAAGATATAATGGAGATACCCAAAGACACCCCCACCCAGGCCCACCTAAGAATATATCAACTAAACTAGCATGCAAGCCATTTGAATTATGAAAACAGGGCTTAACATTAGGGCTGCGTGGTTTGGCTTACAGCCATATCAGTTTTGATATGACTTTTCATATCGGTTTTAACCGAATATCGGTTTTATGGACATGAAACAAAAAATTTAAATGATAAAAAATAGCACGAAAACAGAACATATTTTCACGCCCTGATACATTTGTAACGTGTTATGCCTTTAAAGCTTAATATGCCTTATAATATCCATTATCGCATAAGTGAAATTATTAATTAGACCGCCTAAATATTACGCACAGTTAAATAAACATCGTTTATTTTGTCAAAATTAATCATAGATCAGCAAAACAGGTTGCGAAAAGACGTAAATCACGTGATTGTAATTAATTATGATGTAATTATCTCCTTTTCTTCTTTCATTTCCAATTCGGCCCTAGGACGAAATCATGCCTTGAAGAAAATATTAACTGTAATATTGCTAATGCGAATTTCATAAGTTAATATGATATTGTGTATAGAAGATAACGTTTTAAAAAACGGCTTCAGTAATAATTTTATTTAAAATAATATCCTAATCAGCAAAATGTATTCAGCATTATATTTATTGGCGGGATTTTTATGCATTCGGGCGATTTAGTTTTGGGATGACTTTGCATTATTTTAATTAGCCAGTGACGTAAATAAAATGGATGCCGTTGTTTAGAAATGTTTTCCCCGATACACATTTCAATGACAAATTCCCGCATTTGTATTGTGTTTTAAATTGCAAATTTATCTGAGACTCTCAGAGAAAAGACGAGTGAATATGTATTTAATTAATTCGCTGCTTGATTTCTTTCGGCGTACAGCGAGTTACACAATATGCGCAATTGGGGCCACGTTCAATTATTAGTTGCCCCGAACGTATCTTAATGGAAAGTATGGCCATTATTATTCATTACGCTGTTCATGCTGGCTAGTATCTTTTATTTTTAACAATCCTGATACGAAAACCCTAAAATATGTTCATATTCGGTTTTTCGAATTTTTTTTTTTAATCGGTTATGAAACCGTCAGTGCAGGATATCGGTTTTAAATATGGTATCGGTATATCGCGCAGCCCTACTTAATATACATCTGTACAGATCCATAAACATTTACACACATGCTCGCACACAATTAAGATACCCCAAGCAAGTTATGATATGTCAATAGATAGACATTAACCCTCGGCTCATCTAATGAATTACATCCAACAGTCAAGGCCCGTCCTAACCAATGATGTGTGATTGGATTAGTAAAAATCTATTAATCTGCATGTTTGAGACGCTCGACAGAGTCATGACACCCACCCCATCCTACACTCCATCCAGAACATAAATAGTCATCTCAGCAACAGAGGTTTCAAAATATTCGTCACAAGTTTTTTGTATTAAATAGTAAGAAAGAAGTCTGATGTTGCGCCAAGAGTTATACTCATCATTAGACAATTGGCATATACATATCTTTTTTAATATGAGCTCGGGTTAAACTTCTATTGAATTTCATTCTTGTGTAACCGGTGCAATCCTGAAATTGGTGAGGGAGCTTTTCATTAAAAGGAATATGACCCATTCCACACCCCAGCCAGCATGTCGGTTACACTTCACCCCAACTCAATTAGTTTCAAAGTATTCAACAACATTGTTCGCTATAGCAGGCATGGACCTTTTGAATCATTTATCCCCAGATGTGTGATGGATTAACACATATTGAGATAACGGAGGTTCCAGGCCGCATGGCGCACTCTAATAAACCATGGATCCATGCACTTAGCGCTTATGATCATGTCGATAGTCACTTACAGGACTGGCGGTATGATCAGCGAACGAAAAGAAGAAGAAGACAGTTTACTGGTTGATGCATATCGATCATATGTGGATTTGGTAATTGCAAGTTTTCGATTAAAAAAATAATTAACATAGATTAACAAATTGCTACACCTATTTATGACTTACTACAGAAACGCTACTTTATCACTGTAGCGATAGCCCTTCTCAAGATACTAAATATGACTGCAGTAAAGTTTGTGATGGTTTGGCAGAATATTGTGTATATGATTTTAATGAAACTTGCAAGACTCCGCTGACAGCTCACCTTCTACATCAAAGATTATAATGGGCGCAACGTAATCTTGCTCCTCTGAATTTTATGGAAGAACTACAAATGAACCATTATTATTATTATTATTATTATTATTATTATAATTTTACAGATAATCTAACGTCCGAACAACCACATGGAGACAGTTAAACGTAATGCGGATGCTCTGTCTGTAATGGCATCCTGAGATATGACTGCATCTCTAGAGCCATCAACATTAGAGTTTGGGGGATAACGTCTAAGTTATTACCACAATTAAAGTGGCATCCCGATGTGGAAATGTGTGATGACGTCATTGGGTTCTGTGAATCTAAAGGTGTTGTCATAGATTCCCTGATGGCGCTCATTTAGACGATACGATGTTTAATTTTTACCCGATAGCCTCTTAACAGTCGAGCAGGAATGCGTCACATCTGGGCTTGATCTAACGGTTAAGAAGCCATCAAGCCCGGACGTGACGCATTGCCACCTGACTCTGTCAATGCATGCACCCTCAACATTACCATTAAACACATAAAATATCATCATCATCATCATCATTAACGTATGGATACCCTTTTTCAGGGGTACATCAATAACTTTTTGAAAATTAAGCAACAGACATCAGGGCATTCCTAAAATGCCATCTCTGATGTAGAGAAACATGACTGTATTCCAGAGTTTTTCGAATGAGAGGGATTTAAATTAAATGATGGAGCTATTCGCAAGAATAAGGGGATCAGAACCATAGTAAAACAAGTTCTACATTCTTTATGGGACTATTTCGCTCTGAATCCCTATCCTAAGAATGAATATGTACATACACATGCAAGTATTTTAGAACTGCGAATCGATAGAAAACTGAAGGTTGACGATATCAAAGTATGCACCGATAGCATCCTCTTAATGACATAATTATTTGGACGAATTTGTATCTAGTGATAGCCATACCAATGTGGTTATCACATCGTTTGTGGTGAGTTGCACACTTGCTCGACAGTCTTGTAATGGTCAGAACATCTGGCATTTATCATGACACAGATTCAGTTGTAGTGTGTCTTCAGAAACGTGATAAACCCATGCTAATTCCTGTATATCTTGACAGCCTCGGTTATTTTACTAACAAAGTAGCGTCAGGTAGCGAAATAGTAGAGTTCGTTAGCATGTGTACTAAAAGTTACAAATACACACAGCCGGACAGACAGACAGGTGCTATAAAGAGCATATGCAGGGCTAAATGGTTAATGCTAAACTTTAGAAATAAGGGAATAGATTTCTATAATTTTCTCGCTTACGTTAATTGTCATAATCTAATAACGATCGTGAAGTAGCCTAATTATCCTAATACCATCATTAGGTCAAATGATCACAATATTTGGAGCAAAGAGATGGAAAGGCACTTCACATTCACCTACAAAAACAGGTGATTTATGACAAATATTTCACTAAACCATACAGATTTCAGAGCAACCTGTAAGGTTTACTCGAAATGAGGTAATTGCCATCATCATTTTGCATCATTACCACGAGCAGCAACATTGTCAGCATCATTACTAACATGCATGTTTAAATGCCCATTTTATTTTATTTCTGATTTGTTTATATCTTTTTAAAATTATGCTAATAATTGTATGGGTTACCCATAATGAAAACATTGACAGCGCTAAAAATGCCGGCCATATCTCGGGCTTAACACTTTAAATGGTACATCACGTCAAGCTGATTATACAGGGGTTTGAGAAATGGGCCATTTACAACCCGAGAGAAGTCCATTAAAAAAATCTACCCCTCAATTGTCTGACTCAATAACCCGACAGTGATACATGAAGTAAATTAAAAAAATATACTTCTCGCTGGCAGAAAATTGAGATATTTTTTCTGAGAACCTCGAACAAATTTGGAGTTTTAAGTGTTAATACTGATATTCGAGAGGGTGCATATCATAATGCTTAATGTTCCTGAACTCTCAAACACGAAATCTCTTTGAGACATTTTCTCTATATTTCATAACTTAATTCTTCATTGTTTTATATTTTAACGTTTATGCTCAATCTGTATGTGTATTTATTTATTTATTTATTATATTCAATCCTTCAAATTAATTGTTTGTTCGATATGTGTTCATTCGTTCGATCATTCAGTTTGTTTTATTGGACCATTAGTTTAAAATTATTTGTCAACTTTTCAGACATAGCTGCTTTGAAAATGGCATTACAGTAATTCAAGGTTTCAAATATATAAGTCGCTTATGATCATGTCGATAGTCACTTACAGGACTGGCGGTATGATCAGCAAACGAAAAGAAGAAGAAGAAGTCGATTCAAACATGAAGTTCAAAGTAATCGGAACATACCAGCTGATCCGCTCTGTTGCAAGAGCATAGAACATTCATAGCTCATTATGACCCAGATTTGTGGTGTTGCGGTTAGGTATTGTTGATTGTTGTTTCTGGCAGTTGCATGCACCTGGGGTTACAGCATAATGTGTAGCACCTGTACGATAGATTTTGAAACATTAATAATGACAGCTAGTACAACATTGATTTAAAAAGTACCACAGACTCCTTGTTTTGTTTTTAAAAGGATTTGATGACTAGAAAACCAATGATTACACAATAATAATTAATTAATTAAGCGTGCAGATTATAAACTTCGCTCATGACTCTCTCGAGCCATGAGCTTTTACATTTATGGTACAAATCTCAGCATTTAGATACATGCATTCATGATTAAATAGAGCTCGGCTAAATTCTTATTTATAGAAATTGTTTATTCGCCGCTCGTACTATGACCGGACATTATCGATGGACTTTAGATAATAGTCTGTACTCATGCATGAAAGTTCTCTCTGAGATTCATGACTGTGGTGACACCTGTAACAATCGTTTTTCGCTAGATAGCCTATAGCATCATTCAAAACATAGCAAAAGTCTTTACAGCTATAGTCTGAACTGTTACACCGTTATCATTTAAACTCTCCCCGTAGTCATTCTCTGAAGTATCTTAGTCACAAGGGTTCTCCGGGTTGGTACACATCGACACATTGTTCTCAGAATTGTCAGTATCATTAACAGTCTCAGATGGCTAATAGATTCTATAGCTCAGTCACTTCGCAGGCATCTTCGGTTGCTTCTTCTTCTGGTAGTGCAAATTCTGTGAGAGTGTGTGAGGGTAGGTATAAACCCGCCACATATTCTGGCAATATGTTGTCCAAAATGGATTAGGGGGGTCAGCTAAGTGATGATTCTCTGAGCGGTTAGACATTTTGATCTTGGGTCCGGTCGTTAGACCCAGCAACCTGTCCATGGCAATTCGACAAAATGGGTACGCTTTTTTCTTTCTCGAACCTCTTCCTCCACTAATAGGATATTCAGTGATTAGCTTTAGTTCTGTATTGCTACGGGTAATGTACATACCGTCAGAGATTTCTTCTCTTCGTTACTGGCGCCTCGTTGATTTCTGCAACATTCGTCTTTATTAAATGTCAAGCATCGTCAAAGAAGTTAATTCATCTAAACTTAGGTATTATTTCACTTTGACATGGAGGTGTAAAATACCAACATATGTTGATGTATTGGATGTTTAATGCTGATGGCAATATTTAACTGAGGTTCTAACTCGGAAATGCACTCTATATGCGCAACTCTATTGCTATTCCTAGATCTACAAATACTATCTTTGAAGCATTATGTCTGTAAACTTTCTAAATGTCTTATAGTGCATAAAGTAGCATCATTTAGTAGCATAACTGCTACCAAGACTAAATTCCTGTATGTCAACTACCTTTTCTTCTTTATGCTTCTTAACTCGTACGCACATTTTGCTACCGAGATCTACAGGCACTTTGCAGCCTAAAAAGTCTACTGAATTCATCGTGACACTTACAAACTCTTACTGAATTCTTGAAAGGTTGGTGAAATTACACATTTTCACCTGCTTTTGTGGCAGGAGCTTGGGGCTGAACCATGACCAGGATTGACAGAACATGTCTGAGCACGTCATAGCCCTGTAATATCCCTTCAACATCTTGAACAGTGGTGACTGTATAAGAGGCTACTCTGATTGGTTGAGAGATATGATGTCATTATTATTTGGCCTGCCAGGCCTCCTAACAGTTTCATGGCTCATTGCACATGCCAAAATCTCAACAGAGCAAACATTGGCGACCATATATGCAGCTGCATAGATTGCCTGGGCGTTATGATGTCATCAATATTTGAATTAGGCCACACCCCGCACACTCTCATGGCTCATTCATTATCCATGTCGATAGCTCTATAGGTTAAACATTGGGGTGCCATGACCTCGATTGACCTCTGGATCGAACAATCATGACCGATTAACCGGCTGCTATGATAGGCTTCGAGGGGTCACTTGACCTCAATTTGGACTCCACCCTAGACCTTTCAGTTATGACGTCATCAATATTTTTTCAATCATGACACACCTCTAACACTTTCAATGGTCATTAGGCCCCTCAATCAGTATTAGCAAGGGTCAATATCCCAACATCTCAGCATCATTGCACCTGTCAATCATCTAAAGATCTACATCCTCAAAATTGAGATTTGTCGAGAGCTTTCGAGAGCTTTTGACGTCATCAATATTTGAATTAGGCCATGCCCACTCTTGCCTCCCCCCCCCCCCCCAATACTCGGCTTTGTTTGGTCAAGAGAGAACAATAGAAATGTCTCTCGACCAATCAGATTCGAGTAATTTTTTGGCGGGGGAAACGGTGGGAGTGGCATAATTCAGATATTTATGACGTCACTGATGACGTCAAACGCTCTCGACCAATCAGAGAAACCGCCCATGCTGTCGCATGTCTACTACTACTACTACTACTACTACTACTACAACTACTACTACTACTACTACTACTACTACTACTACTACTACTACTACTACGTTACTACTACTACTACTGCTACTGCTAATGCTACTACAACAACAACAACAACAACAACAACAACAACAACTACTACTACTACTACTACTACTACTACTACTACCACCAATATACTACTACTACTACTACTACTACTACTACTACTACTACTACTACTACTACTACTACTACTACTACTACCACTACTACTACTACTACTACTTCTACTACTACTACTACTACTACTACTACTACTACTACTACTACTACTACTACTACTACTACTACTACTACTGCTATTCTCCCCAAATATAATAAATTCGTTGCCTACTCGGATGTCAAAATGTTGTTGAATGTTTGGAAACTAATTTGACTGAAAGCACTAGCACCAACTTCCGGTTTAATTTGTTTCAAAATATACACGTGCACTGAAATAACTGACATATATCATGACCGTAACATACTGGGATTACATGTTAAAATTGATAAAATGTAATAACGGTTTTTGATTTTCCTGTGCTATCGCCTCGCGACAGCGTATTCTGGATGTTGTCTGGATGCTGCGCACGAAGCGAGGAAATCAACGTTTGTTTACGGCTTCTGCGTGAGTGGTCGTGTTTAATTTAATATGTCAGAAGAAAGTTTCAAATTGGTTCAAGCATCTCTTCAACGCCTAGAATAACTACAAATAATTTGTGACCAACATAAGCCACTAAATAGTAGTTAGTTTTCCCTAAATCGGGAAAACGCACGACCTGAAGATATTTTGAATCAAAACTTTCCGCCTAAATCGGCAATTTTGACTCATAAACTTTAACTATTGCTATATCTTTGTGTGACTGACGTTAGCTAATTCATTTACCTGCTCAATAACGCAACCAGATAGCGTTCACCGATAAGAAAGTAATCCAAAAATATCTTTCCTTTGTTCACTATAATTAATTTCGCAGTACAATTTGTTGCTATTTTTAAAGATTTCTGGTGATTTTCCACCCCCACCCCCCTCCCCCTATTTCACGATTTTCACGTAGTTCACGATACCAATACAGATGTAACTTTATTTGGATCACGGTCGATATTAACTCCGCGCGTGTCAGCATCGCCTCAAAGTGTTCAAAATGCTACTTATACCAACTATAACCGTGTAGCGGTCAAGATTTTTCATTCAAATTGGACACTTTACTCAGTGACTGTCCATTTGCTGGACAAGACATGGCTCTTTTTGTAACTTTACCAATGTAATTTATAAAAAAAAAGCAGTCTTCGGAACAGGTCGTTATAGCCGGCTTGATGATTAAAGAGTTAATTGTTAAAAAAAATCCAAAGGTTTCTTTAGTCATTGTTCATTTTCCGGCTAAGAGAAGACTATTTTTTTTGGAAATTTACCACTGAAATAACTGGCTCGGTTACCGAGCCAGTTATTTCATTGGTAAATTTCCAGAAAAATGGTCTTCTCTTAGCCTATAAATGGGCATTCCGAGAGATCACTGAAGATTCCGTTTTAATGCTAAGTTGAGATAAGAGGGGCTATACTTCTGGGTACACGTGGATCACTAGAAATTTGTCTCAGATCTTAACACGGCAAAAAATACTTCAATAAACGACTATTTTTTAACGTTGAGCTTGAACTTCGGTATAAACGATCTCGATAATGATAATCCTGTATATGTAAAGATACAAACATGACACATGAAGGCGACAACGATCACGATGACGACAACGACGACACTGACGACAACGACGACTATCAGCAATAATAACAAATAATCAACAACAACAATAACATCAAACGACGACGATGACCATGACGGCAACAACGACGAAAACAAAAGCAACGACACTGACAACGACAATGACAATAGCATCACCAAGGACAATAAAGCCAACAACAACAACAACAACAACAACAACAACAACAACAACAACAACAACAACAATAATAATAATAATAATAACTATGACAACGATAACAACAAAAACACGATACAATAATTATAATACGAATGATGAAAATGGTTATTATATATAGATTAAGTAATTATGTGAACAATGATCTATACTGACTACTGACTAATACAATAACCGCAGCAACAACAACAACAGAAGCAACAACAACAGCAGCAACAGCAACAACAACAACAACAACAACAACAACAACAACAACAACAACAACAACAACAACAACGACGACGACGACGACGACAATCAACAACGATGATGATAACACCATATAATAATGATAATAAGAATGATGGAAATGGCGATTATATAAAAACTAATTAATTGTGTTAACAATAATGTATACTGCCTGGTAGTATTGATATTAACATGTATGCACTCTGTCAAAACGGGGAAACGCTGTAAACCTCCCCATCTATCGCTGTATAGCGAGCTGGGTGTAAAATAAATGCAATATAATACAAAGGTTGCGTTCACATAGGGAAGCAATAGCGATTTATCGGAAGATAAACCGCCGATTTTGTGGGATTAAATTACGAAATAAATAACGATATACCTGGTATTTACTGAAATAGCGACTGTATGAGAACACGGCCCTAGTTTACCATTATACTCTCTATTGTAAAGATTTCAGGCAAATCGGACGAGCAGTTTTCTTAGCCTATGCACCTGCTTACACATAAACAAATAAAAGAACACGCAGATGGCAAGACAAACGTACGGAGCCAAACCCAATATCCTCTGTCAACACGTATGGTGTGGCGATGGTAATAACACACTAATTCACAATGTATGGTAATGTTTACACAACTTTTCATATATTTTTAACCATTCCGAATCTGAGCGGGGTGGTGTATTTAAGGCCTACCATATACGTGTCTGATTATGGCCACTTCTAAAACATATATGATCCTAGGAGTAAGGATTGCCGCTTTTCATGAGGAGGGCTCCTGAAAATGTTAAACATGTACTTTTGGTCTTTATATGACCAGTTCGAAGATCTCAGAGCGTTGCTACCTACCACACCCACCCACTCCGAGTCTTACCACGATAAGACTATATATGTATGGACATTGAAACTGTTAATTTCATTGATATTTATACGATTGATTTATTATGCACAACACACGAGACACTCGTTTAAATTACACCATCCTACGGTAATTGCATTCATTTCAATAAGGTATTTAACGCTCTAAGACTCATATCAGCCAAAAAACCTGCTTCTGCAGTGGTCCTAAGAAATGTTCATTTGCAGACCAAGAGAAGAGTGTTTTTGAAAATTTACTACTGGAATAACTGGCTCGATAACCGAGCCAGTCATTCCCGTGGTAAATTTAAAAAAAATACTCTTATCTTGGCCTGAAAATGGGAATTTTCTATAAGAAAATTTACATTTTCTTGATCAAATTCGAGGGTCAAAGTGTTAAAGAGCGCTGAAATAATGTGTTAAATATCATCGATGATGCCGGTGAATCAGTAATTATTCAAGGTTCATATGTATGGTTGGACTATGATTAAACACAACGAACAATACAGTGACGTGTCGACGGACTGTACGGTTCGCTTACGTATATGGTACGTAGAAATGGATAAATTATAGAATAAAATTATAATTGCAACCTTCTGAATTAAAACGATACCGAAATCAGAGAAAAGAATGAATTTGCTATTTGAAAGTCTAAAATTGCACTGGAAGGCTCACGTTTGGAAAAATATCTTTGAAAAAGTTATAAAATTTCTCAATGTTCGTGCGTTTTCGTGATTTCAAGAAAACTATCACGCTTTAATGACTTCCTGTTTGTTGCAAGTTGTTGATTATTCTTCTAGGGTTTGAAGAAAGATTCACCTCAATTCAAAATATCAGTTAAATTCTTAAGATAAGCAGTTAAACGCTCACAGCCCACATACACTGTAGGTCTACACATATACTGTACCTGGCGAGTTAATGTCCTCGCCTCTATTTGGGGGCCTCTTATTTGCTGGGGCACTGGGGCACTTGTAACGCATGTAATTGCATAGGTGACGAATTACACTTTCTTTTCTGTTGCACAAAATTTAGCACTGAACGACAAAGACTAATCCCTTCTTACTACCTAACCAATACCTCGATAGAAAAAGCAAAAGGACTTCTTTCAATATGCAACAGGCCAGTTCTCGAAAAAATACCTTTTATATGCCAAGAAAAAATAAGTCACCAAATATATTAATGCTGTTATTAATGTATTTAGTGTTTATTTATTTATTTATTTATTTACTTATTAACCGCGTGATAATCACTGTATATTTTGTCACTTTACTCGACATAATAATTGTTATAACTATGTACCCTCATATGCTGCCTCGGTAGCCTGAGCGTAATAAACGTGAAACTGAAACTGGAGGCTGTAACCCGCTTATCCCTTGCCTTAACACGGCTCTGGTTAATCTTGCATAATGACTTGACCTAGACAGCCCAGTTTTCACGAAAATAGCCTATATGACGAATATTTCACGTATTTCTTTGTAAACAAGAGAAATAAGAGATCGCAGACCCTCGCCCCCCCCCCGCCCCATCCCACCCCGTTTTTGTCATGATATTATACACAAGTTTTTAGGTTGTCCGGATTTTATTCGGATTATCCTGATTTTTCGGGTCACGCCAAAGTTGTCGATTCCTAGTGAACAGTTACACCCTTTCTTGAGTTAAAATTTGAGCCAAATGTGGCCAGAAGTTACCGAGATATCCATAGTTCCAGAATTTGATCCGTACCGGATCTGCGCGCTCTAATTATCCGGATCATGCCCGCAGTCTGTACGCCCTCTTGTGCGGAAAGTTCCATCGTTGTGTTAAAATTTGAGCCAAATCAGACTAGCAGTTTTTTTAGACGCATCTCCGTGTATACACACACGCATACAGATCGCTCGTATTTCGTATTTTCTTTATTACACTCAGGCCGTGACAACGACATATGAGGATTATTTATACATTGACAATGGCGGTAGAAATACAATATTATTATTATCATACCATCTCCGCCGCGCTGCCGACGAGGGCTACGACAGTGGGATCGCTTACATAATAATGATAACAACAATAATCAATTTATTAACTATTTTGGGCCTCTTGCCCCTCCAGTGTTTCAGGCAGTATTAAATGAGAACTAACTTAATACAATAGTTGTTCAGCTGATCTAACACGTCATTCGTAAACTATACTATAATATTAAGCTTATTATCATGCCGCTAAAGAAGGCTATTCAGGCTTGAGTAGTTTAAACGTTGGTACATTTCCAAAGCCCATGGTGGCTGTCATGCCTTACTTTTCAACCAATCAGAAGGAAAAACTAGCGTATCTGCCTTGGTCAATACGCTCAGTCATAGCGGTGTCACATATAATTTGGCAATATGATATGAAAACAATCATACAGGTAAGCTGATGACTATTCTGAGACCAGTTTGACCGGAAGCCGTTACTGCCATAGGCAATGACAACTTCCAATCAAATTATCCCCAAAATATTCACCAATATGATTTGCATAATAAAGAATGTAATGCATTGGCACTTACATGACACCATACACTATCGCTTGAGTAAACAAAATCACGGTGCTCACTGTTCAATGTTTACACCATGTTACAAAGCAAATGATTGTGATACATGTAAGGGAATGTAACAGGATGTGAATGAAATGGAATCCATAAACTATAATCTATCGTACAATATATCGCATTTGAGATGAGATTAGCATCGCTTTAACAATGATGACGATGGATACTTGGGTTGATAGATAACTCGGGTGTATGATTGGGTGAGAAGATGGATGAATTAGTCTAGCTGTTTAATTTTTTTGATGCTAACAAGTATTTGGAGAGTTTGATAAGGAGCGGTTTATTGCATATTGCAAACAATCCTTTAGTTTTCTCGGTATTAGGGTTTTCTGTATAGAATCGTGGTATGAATTTCTGCCTTTGTCTATTGAATTTAGAGCATGAGAAAAGAAAATGCATCTCATCTTCTATGCAGTTGCATTCAGAACACAATCTTTCTGATCTGTCAATACCTAGCCATCTTTTGGATTCAATCGCTAGTTTGTGGTTAAGTGTTCGGAAATGACATAAGATAAGAGCTTCTCGGTACGGTAGGATTTTAAAATATTTCTCAAAATCTATATTCTCTTTGATCTGTTTATAGAATGTCAGACGTGACGATTGGTTTATGGTTGCTTTCCACTCATCGGTATATTGTTGTTCGAGGACTCTTTTTGTTTTGGTGATTACTTGTGCGGTGTTTATTTCCTCCTGGTAGAACAAGTCTGCCTGACCAGTTATTTCTAGAATGAATTTGATGGTTTTAATCCATTTGATTTCAGTATTTCGTTCTCTTGAGAATTCTAATGCTAAGTAGTACAGTGTTGATGACAGTTTCCCATACCCAGCGTTTACCAACCCCGCCCAGAACCTGACCATATTACATTTTATAGTTATATTGAGCGCACGCTCACGCACACACAGTAGTACAGTACACGCTACACTTAAATTGTAACACTATAACGGCGAACGCTATTATCAAAGGTTAAGGTAGGCCTACCAGCAGTAAAGGAGGTAATATCCTGATAAAGTTGCTAGGAGCTGTTGCTGTTACATACATCTCGCAATAATATTGTTTTCAAAATAAATACAAATTTGCAGGTGAAAGGGATTGTATTTTGAAATGAGTAATTTCTGTTCCCACATGTCTACAGATGTTTTTGACACACCAGTATGGCACACATGTGGATAGAGTTACGGAAAGAGACGAATATTTACATGGCATATTTTTAGTTATTTGAAAGTAAAAATTCACAAAAGCGTACAGCCTAAATGCTGAACTCATTATAAGATCAGAAACCGCCATGCATGCGCGCACGCACGTAGGCACGCACATACCCTTTTCGCATGTCTATTCGCGTAGTCGTTGAATAAGTATGGCGCCCATCCCTCCAGAATTACCCGAAATCACAGTATTTTTATAGACTCTGGAAACCTCCTGATATTTTTTGTAAAAAATCTGTGTTTCTGATCCATACAATGAAAAATGTAGGGCCATGTATTGTGTAAGCAAACCTACATAAAGTCACACGTTTTTGTTGCGATGTTGAAATATGGATAATATGTATCCCTAATTCAATTTCACAGCTAAAAATTATATTAATTTATACAAAATGAAAAAAATCATATGCTAAGATGTATTTCGTTTCATTACATCTGGGCACACAATTTAAACCTCTAAAGCCGTACTCTCGCTAGAGATTAGGCCTCTTTCTCATTGACTAATCCTGTTATACTATTTCGTGTACAATGTCGGTTAATAACTAGCCGATATATCGGTTTGCGTTCACACTGCGAGAAGATAGTCCCGGACTGGACTGTAGAGCTACCTGGTGGAGAGCGAGATACAATGCTGGTCGTAGCGCTCACTGCCAGACAATGAGAGACAAAGCTGACGTTAACGATATCTGGGAAATTTTGACGGAATAGGCCGCCTTCACATAGGGAAGCAATAGCTATATATCGGAAGATAAACCGCCGATTTTGTGGGATTAAGTTTCGAAATAAATGACGTATTTATTCCGGTACAAGAGCCGGTCCAATGAGAACGCTAGCCGATATACCCGCTATTTACAGAAATAGTGGCTGTCTGAGAACACGACCTTAACCGGCATAACGCAATGCTGAAGTATAGTCTTATTCCTGATTAACTCTCAAGCGAGAACGCGGCCTAAGGCCTGCGTAAAAAATGTCAGCCCAAACAGAGCAGTAGATCTCTGAGAAATCCAGACATGACACACTGAGAAATAGACATCATAATAATAATACTTTAATATGAAAATAGGCGTTGCCTGTAAGCGAACGCAGACACCATTTATTGCTTACATAAATAGGACGTGTTTGTATATGGTCGAAATGTCCTAAATACGTATGCCCATGTATAGTACATTCCAAGCTATTCTGGTAAATCCAGTCCACGATATTCACAACAATGCCGTCCGCCCATTGTTTGTGATACCCGACAGCATTATTGCATCTTTTACCGGGGCCTACACCATTAAAGGTCATATATGGAGAGTGTATTTTAAGACATTATAATATATCTAGTCCTTCCAAATCATATAGCTGTTATCAATTTGCTAATACATGACATATTTTTGTATTTATTGCCGATAAAGTACATAGCTTTAGAATATCGCGTCATGAATTACCTCCCTTGAATTCCAAGCAGATGTGACGTCATCGTGGAACAACCTCTAAGCAAAGCTAATACAGCCAACCCTGTTTAACCAGGGTAACTTTTTCATTCTATTGTATTTAGCAATGAATTTCGAAATAGGCAATGATCTCAATGATATTCCCGATAGATATTAGTCAGAAGTTTATAATAGCGCCGATGCCATATTTAAATATGAATATCTCTGGAACGAAAGGCCCCTTTAGATACTGTATTTTTATGACAATATATCTTGCTACATCCAGTATTAGTGGGATGGCCGTCAAGCGCAGCTCTAGGATTTTATTATTGAGTTAGTCCAATATTGGAGAGGGTCTATGAGTGAGGGCGTGTCCCCTCCAAATGTCCGTTTGGGGAGATATGGGTGGGCTGGTTCTTCTTCCTGAAAATGCTGATGCTATGCGAAGTCATTTCCTGCATTCCATTTGATAACATATCTATTTTGTATCCAAACTGCGCCTATAATTCAGCAGAATCTGTTATGATTGTCCAGATGCATCTCTATCCACCCCCACCCCCCACCGGGTATGTAATGAAGAAAGTGTCTCTAATCATGTTGAACCTATCCTATTGAGCTGTGTATAGAACAGGTTAGTCGGTAGCATGCCGGGCTAAACAAAGTTATAGCACGGACAGCGACCTCAGTGAAAAATTGTTGGTGGCGGGAGAAAGTGCTGCATATAGAAATGTTGCTGTATAGTGTTTCCTACGTGCACTGCAGTCTTGTATTTTCTATAATTAAGCAAAACAAGTGAACAGATGGCCACTGGCCATATACATAGATGATCTAATCAGAACAAACAATACGGTGTCAAACGATTAAGATATATATATATATATATATATATATATATATATATATATATATATATATATATATATATATATATATATATTAATACAGGTTAACGAACATACTATAGTGCGGTTAGCAACACATTGAAGAAATTGATAATAACTATTAACAAATACAGAAATTATAACTATCGGTCCTAAGACCGTTACGGCTCCTTTTAGTCATCGGGACCGTTTTTACGGATACGATATAATTAACAAAACCTATATAGAGAAATAATTAAACTGTGAAGTATAGTTACTTGAATACTTGGTAGTCATTCCCAAGTTAGGCTACAGTGTTACTGAAATTGACACGTCAATCCGTAGTCGACGTGAGATGATGCGCTCTCCGGAAGCTGGGAAGTTTCCGCAGGTTGGTCCCCGCAGGTTGGTTCCCGTGAACTGTTGTCTGCAAACAAAATTCCCCGCAAGAACGTTCATGGCGGGGGAAGAACATCGCTCAGCATTATAAACCTAATAGAATGGCTAACGAGCAGTCAGCAAAAGATACGATAGTACTATGTGGTGAAGAAAGTTCCTGCACACCTATGGCATGGATGGAAGGTGTAAACAACCCGATCACTAGCGGGGGTCGTTAGAGGCAAATGAAGATACAAAACAAGGCTTCACGGTGCTGGGTACGTCAACCAGCTCTGAAGACGCACCGGGCAGAGTTTACTTGCTACGGTCGAAAGTCGAAAGAACCTACACGATTGGTGCGGCAGACGTTTGAAATACTACTTTTAGGTATGGCCGGCAGATCCGCGATTCATCCATCAAAGAACATCCTGCCTCTACATCTGTAGACTCACATATTCAGGCCGCAAAGGCCTCACCGCAAGTTTGTGTTCCGAATGTGGATGTAGTATTCGTGAACGATTATCAAAAGTTCCAAATTGCTCCCTCAGATGGGTAGTTACAAAATTGTTTTAATGCGGTGGGTTGGCGAACTGCACGCTACGGGATAAAGACCCGACACATAGCGAAAGAAGACGTGTATCGTGCTTGGTAGTAGTTGGTACAGCTCCAACATGTTCGGCCCCTGGCCGAGGATGCTCTCGATCAGTTAGTTAGTTGGTTTATTGGCCGCTTACACCTAGATGTATTTGAGCCATGACTCAATCTGAGAGGTGCTTCCCCGAAGGGTTGCGATGCTTCCCCGAAGGGTTGCTTAAACAATCGTTAAAACTGAAAAAAGTCGAAAAATTAAGTTGTTGCTGGGAGTGTGTTGCCTGATGTTTCCTAATGTATTGTAGTTGGCTAGTGTCTATTTTGGATGCAGTGTTGAGGGAGGGGTGGGAGGAGGAATTACTTTATTTCTCAAGGTGGTGGGGTGGGGCTGGAGGGCAGTCTGTAAAATAAAATCTCAAAATTAGAAATCATGACAATTTAAATAAAAAATATTATGATGAAACTGAATGATAATACTATCAACTGAGAAGAAACAAATTAACATAATGGCATGTGATTAAATGAATAAGAAACGGGAAGAAAAAACTAAAGATCTAGTGTGTGCAGAAATTAGGATCTGAGTTACTAACTTAGAATTATAACCTGTTGCCGTTTGAAATGATAAATTGATTGAGTGTTGCTGTTTAGGTATTGATGGGCCTAGTCATTGTCCGTCATCAGTCAAGGCGCAGGCTGCGAAGAAGGCTGTTCTCTTATATTTGTGCAGATTGGTTGTGAAGGAGAGCTTCAGCATTTACATCGACAGGGGTAGTGATTTCTCGAGCAAGGCCATGTCGATCATGAAGGTGTGGGTCTGCTGGATTTCATCAGGCATGGAAGGCAGTTTTCCCCCAGTCTCCAATCGTCAGGGTTACACATCTCGTCTCCATCTCAGTTCGTTCGCCGAGTCTTCCCCAGATCAGACACAGTCAGGCAGCACGTCTTTCAGCAGATGGACCGACCACTCATCGACTACACTCGACCAACAGCTTCCTTTTAGGGCGGTTTTGGCAAATCTGCCTAATTTTTATATTACCCTTGTCTGTATGTGGCTATACACAAAAGTGCCTCTTTTTTAGGTAGGTGTGTGTATACATCCACATACAAACAAAAGTTGTTTTGACGGCTCATGGGCAGGGTCAATGGGCTTTTGCCCATTGGCCAAAGATTTCCATATCTATCCTGCCCCTGCGCCTTTACATGTGCCAAACGTGTCCGAAAGCCTATCAAAATTGTCACTTTCTGAGGGATTCCAACCTCAGTCCATGTCCGATTTGCTCTCGATCACTGGATTGCTTCTCCTTTTATACTCTCCATGACGTCACAGGCGCAGGCTCCATCCAATCATCGTTCGAGCAACAGCCAATCAGCGCGTCGCTAATAATAGTGTAGTCGAACGTTCTAGAACATTCTAGAAGCTTTACGTCCACGTGGTTATGACGTCACGGCAATATTTTGAAGATAATCAAGAAGAGTTTTCCCTGGATAACTCAGCCATTTCTCAACCGATTTCGAAATGGTTTACAGATTCGGAAAGCCCGTCGAATTCTGGTCTTGAATAATTCCAGATTTAACGGGAACAGGCAATCAATAAGGATTACAGAGTACCAGCTCGGTACACTAAAAGCGCCACCCTATCTAAGTCACAACTACGCGCTCCATAGAAACAGCGTCCCGGCGCGCGCATGCGCATAATGCGTTTTAACGAACTTAGTCGTTTTTTCGACACGCTCTCTCTCTCCCATAGGCCTATATATGCTTATAGCTCTACCCAGAGGGGCGTGTTCAGGAAACGAATCCTAGACGGGCGGCGCGTACCCAGCTTAACTGGTACGGCCGGTACCCGACCGGTCGATCCGAACTACACCTGCTATCAGCGCTAAATACATACGACATTGACAACAACGACTTTCCACGGCCATGAGCATTACAAATAATACGAGACAGTCAACCAAATATATTGCATTTACAGACGTATAAATAGGAATAAATAAAGCTTGTATCTGGTCTGCAGCAGACGATTTAACCGTTTTACATTCTGAAGTAAATGTACGCTATTTCGTGATAACAATATCACACACATTTTGGACATTGAAAATACGCACAAGGTTGCCCTAAAATAACTACGGGAACATACGCATAATGAAGAACCATATCCCATAATGCAATGGGGGCTCATGTAGAAACCACAAAAGATATATCATAAGCCGAAACTGGAAGCAAAAAAAAGCTCGCGACCGGAAACGAAGCTTTCTCAGTCGCATGGTATATATGTATTTTAGCCTGGTTCCCTGTCTCATTTTCTGTTGATTTTTCCTCATTGCACGTACGTACATGTTATCTATATACGCTCCCTTCGTTAGCGATGGCTTCGCGTGATCGCTCACTGCATTCGCTAATAATATGAAAATAGGCGTTGCCTATAAGCGAACGCAGACACCAATTATTGCTTAAATAAATAGGACGAATTGGTATAGGGTCGAAATGTCCTAAACACGTAGGCCCATGTATAGTACATTTAAAGCTAATTTTTCATCACGCTTGGAGGGCATTCTTGTAAATCCAGTCCACGATATTCACAACAATGCGTCTGCCATTGTCAGTGATATCCGCCAGCATTATTGAATCTTTTACCGGGGCCTACACCATAAAATAGTTGCGCCATTCCAATGACGTTATAAAATTTGTACCGACGTATCACGGTGCTCCTCGCTATTTGGGGAAATACAAACAAGTTCATTGTAACAATGACGTCATAATGAAATACCGTCCTCTAGAAACTGTAAATCTGCGATGACTGGGCATTAAGGAGTATTATAAGCCCTCTTCTCACATGATCATTGAACATGTCTGATGCTGATCTGATAAAAAGTGTTGTCGTAGTTCAAAGATCCCTAGTTGAAATCCCCATAGTTTTACACAGGGTGTGGAAAAGCTGATTTCTTGAAAACCGATAGCCTTGACCCTAAAGTTTAAACTAATGTGTCCTGATTTGCTGTAGTGAAATTTTACCAAAATCAAGGGAAAAGCCATTAAATGTCAAATAACGGTGACATTAATGAATTAAAGAAACTGACCAATTTTAGGTTTTGGCATTAATTATCTCCCTTTACCTGTTGAAGTTGATTGAGTCAATAATTTCTCATTTATTTGGCATTTGATGGCCTTTCCCTTGATTTTGGGTCAGATGTGTGACTACGGATTCTGGAAGGATGTTAAGTTTCAACATGATCTGCAGAAACCTTAAGGGGAGTCACTATCAGAATATCACTGTCATACATTTCCTATGGGGCATTTTGGGCACGGACAAGTGTATCACAAATTGTACTCAATGGACCAGGACAATATGTAGGTGTCAGATGCGGGTTAACAGATGCTAGAAGTCTTACGTTTCTCCAATATCTGCAAGAAACTCTAGGACGAGTTGCTGACCGAATAGCACTCCCTTACATTTCCAATTGGACTTTTTGGACAAGAAAACGTGGAATTCTCCAGAACCATAGACAAGATCCAATTTCTGTAGATGATCTTTACATGCATTGTGCATACTAGAAATGTACTAAGTTTAGAATCATATTTCCAAAACTGGGTCATTTATCATCAAATCGATTTCCAATACATTCCCTATTGACATATTTGTCTACGATATAAAAATCTCAATATCTCATGAACCGATCGCGATATCAGAGTTGTGTAAATGGTGTCTGAGAGGCAATTCCGCCACGGATCAGGCGATCCAAATGCTGAAGCAACCCGACCATAATTCCGTCATATATCAGCATATCAAGGACATATTGTTTAGTGTGCAGATTTGCAATAATAGAAATGTTAATATGTTCACTAACGATTTTATTTTAGTAAGCAATAGTAGCCTCTTGTATCTAGGGATATCAAAAACATCAACCCTCTGACAGGGACAGAAGTAAGAATTCTCACGATGTCAAATAATTGTATTTAGTCAGCATTTTCTCAAAAACTGGTCACTGAACTGAAAAGATTTTTTGGGTCATCTAGCGTGTCAACAGATCCTAGAAATACGTTAGGTTTCAAGATGATCTGGTAAAAATCCTATGAGCAGTCGCTGACCGAATATTGCTCCCATACATTCCCTATGGGACATGTTGGGAACGGAAATGCAGCTATCTGAAATGTTAACATGTTCGCCAATGATTTTATTTTATTAATCAATAGTAGTATAATGTATCCACGTATATGCCAAATATCAAGCATCTGACCAACTTAGTAATATGAATTATTTTGATTGCAAAAAATTGGGCTTATGCCGGAGTTTCTAAAAAACGGGTCACCGGACCCAAACATTACTTTGGGTGGAGATACGGATCAACACATGCTAGAAGTCTCGGAAGTTTCAAGAGGATTGAGGAAAAACTCTATGAGCAGTCAGTATCCGAATATTGCTCTCATAGATTTCCTATGGGGACATTGTGGGCACGGCAATGCGGAGCTCTGAATGGTTAACATGCTCGCTAACGATTTTATTTTATTAATCAATATTGGTATAATACATCTACGTATATGCCAAATTTCAACCATCTGACAGCCCTAGAAATATGACGTATCTTGATTCAGAAAAATTCGGCTTATGTCGGGTTTTCTCCAAATTTATTCACCGTATCCAAAAAATAATTTGGGTGGCGATGCGGATCAAACAATGCTAGACGTCCCTGAAGTTTCAAGATACTTGACGAAAAACTCTAGGAGTAGTCCCTGTCCGAATATTGCTCCCATACATTTCCTATGGGACTTTTGCCCTCGGAGATGCGGATGTCTTGGAAACCATACACCCGATCGAGAAGAAAAGTAATAGCAAACTAGATCGCAAGGGGTAGTACAAGTTGACCAAGTTTGAAGTTGATCAGATCAAAACTGTAGAGGAGGAGATAGGTTGCGAAAATCCTTGAGAATACTACTACTACTACTACTACTACTACTACTACTACTACTACTACTACTACTACTACTACTACTACTACTACTAAAACTACTACTACTACTACTACTACTAATAATAATAATAATAAAGATCCTGAGACAAAACAATAATCTGCGATAGATCGCAGATTAATTAATGCACGTCTGCAAGTAAATACATGAATGTACATTCCATCTGGGTGCGAATGGCATGGTAAACGGCCTTAAATTTCCTGCTATCAGCTCTATCAGCATACGGCATTGACAACAACGACTTTCCACGGCCATCAGCGCTAAAAAATAATACGAGACAGTCAACCAAACCTTGTATTGCATTAGCAGACGCGCAAATAAAAATAAATACGGCTTTTACGTTCACTACGTTCGCTAATAATAATAATAATAATAATAATAATAATAATAATAATAATAATAATAATAATAATAATAATAATAATAATAATAATAATAATAATAATAATAATAATAATAATAATAGGATGGACTCTTTAATGGCTAAATTTGGTCAAGAATATTAAAATATATTACTTATTGAATGTCGATCATTGAGCCAGTCATTCCGGTTGTGATTTAAAAAAAAATGGCTTCTCTTGGACTGCAAATGGACATTTCTGAAGACCACTGCAGAGGCCGGCTCTCGCCATGAAAGTATTAAACTGTATATGAGTTTTAGAATTCGGGCTATCGCGTTTAAAATGTTAATAAATCGATATACTTAATGGACAGTTCCAGTTTATCTATCCATCATATGACGTCTTAATCAACTACGTGGCATGTAGGATGACGTCATAATCAATTACAGCATGACTGATTCGATTTAGTCCTTCTTAAACAATTAATGGTCCGACACGTTGCACGAATTGTATGTCTATGTTATTTAATTGCTGTTGAATATTTTGAAACTGATTTGACTTGAATTTGATTTGAATTGACACCCAGTCCAATTAGTTTCAAAATATTCAAAAGCTAGCCTGTTCTCTGGAAATTGTGATTCAGAGATTGCAGCGATCGATTGATCCCAACACGAGCGAGCGATGTGGGAGGAGCTCAGCTAGAGATGGGTGGGGCATGGCTAAAACTGGAACGGTCCATTATAGGTCTATACGTCAAGTATGTTTCAATGCCAGACCCAATGGTATCCGGTAGCTTACATGACCACGCTGTTGATTTTCACACTTCTCAAAGAGAATGATTATCATTCCAGGAATGGATTTTAACCAAGATGACACAAAAGCCACGGAGAGAGGAATCGATTTTAATTGTCGATATTTTGTTCAACATGTATAATCCATTTTCCGTCTACAGTGTAACTTTATTATTAGATATAGGGAATAAGTTCGTCGTTATTATTGCTATATTTAGTTACTGGATTTTATTGTTTTACGGAGCATGACATTGACTAATCTCTGATAATGCGGCTTACTGGGCCAGTATTGGTACAATATGGCCGGGTATTGACTCAGTACCAGTCCCAGTAACATGCGTTATATCAGGGAATGTGAATGAATCTCTGTCCTGCTTTATGGACACCTATCGTGACGGAATCACGCCCGTACTAGCCGCCAGTTTATGAAATAAATATAAAAAGCGATGCACATGGGTTTGGTTCATGGGAGGGTGTGTGGTGGGGTTGAGGGGGTGGGGTGGTAACGGGGCGGAGAGGCTATTATATTTCGTCCATTTTCTACCCTATTCCTGAAAAGGCTCGAAAAGTTATGCCAACGGTTTATGATAATGCTTCGTATATATTACAGAACATACTAATCGTCTACGACAGTTTGAGCATCGGAAAGTCGTCGTTTTCAAGATGGCGTCCAAGCTGGTCACCGAACACCTAAAATGTCCATAAATCGTTAACTATTCATACTAGACTGATGACTTTAGTGTCTACCCGAGCGTTTCTGGATATTGCCCACTGGATTATACAATGTGAAATGCCAACGGTCTTGTGCCAAATGTGGATGTGACTGCCAATGAATATGAGTCAATTGGGGACAAGATAATTGAAAAAAAATTGACAACTGTCTGTGTTCACATATACTTTCAAGTGGAAAAACAAAAGTTAAATTCATTTGCGATATGTCTGTCTTCAAACTTACTGCAGTTTGCGCCATTGACCATTCTATTCAGTTTCTTGTGTGATTAATGTCAGTATACCTTTTCTTGGAAGATTTAGCGCACTATGAACTTAGTCACTTTCCTCCGGCACGCTTGCAGAAAGAAATGATAGCATTTCTGACCAAAATGTGTATGTTTTCAGCCAAAATGTGTTTTGAAATTTATTTTCAAGTGTTTTGATTCAAATACTGAGGTTCCAGGTGAGCGATACAATCTCCGGGGTGTTTATTTGTTGGTAATTTATGAAAATATCATAGCCATTTTTTGCATGGTAATGATACTTTATAATTTTTTTTGGGGTCCATCTTAAATTACAACTACATGACAAATGCTATAAAGCGACACACATTTATCCAACTTAACGGTTTATCACTCGAGCCGGCCCAGACAGTGGTACTGAGAAATGTCCATTGGTAGACCAAGAAGACTATTTTTAAAATTCTGGAATTGGAATGACTTGTATTGCTATGAAATTGACTAAATGGTTTAGTCATGCAAAATCGTGATGCCCTTGAAATGTCATATCCAGGCTAGATTGAAAGATTCAACCATTGACATGCATAATATTGCTACTGCATCATTTGAGCAACATGCCAGAGTGAAATATATCATCAGATACAGTAAGTAGATGCTGGTAAATTAGCATCGTGAATTTATAGCATGAGTGTCTTTCCCAAGACTCTGGAACATAAGTATCATCTGAAACATAAACAAAACATGTTTTAAATAATTATTATCTCACCTGGCCAGAATCGCCAAGTTGGCTTATGCCGTGGCGACCGTCCACTGTCCGTCCGTCCATCAACTTTTTCTTTAAATGACTTCTCAAGAGCCACTTGGTCGATTTCAATTATATCTGCAGCATGCCTGTGCTGTAATATTTCCAATGGTAACCCATAATACGCTGCCTTATATGTTTTAAGGAGACATATGATAACCTAAACCTTAGAAAGCTCATTGATGTCAATACTAAAATCAACAGATTAAGGTAACCTGGTTCAGGTCCCCTAAAATAAATTAAGGCAACCTAATGGAGAGCCTTTTCAACAGGTTACCATAACAGCACAGGCCTTGGCATGAAGCATCCTTAGCGCATAGAAATTCATGTTTGTTCACACAGTCGATCAGCCAATTTGGCCGGTGGCCATATTGGATTTTGGCCGATTTGTAGAAGTCTTTACAAATCTCTGAAACCGCTTGGGAATCGATTCAAAACTCATGAAACATCATCTAGGGCAAGAGCTAAGCCAAAGTTTCTTCAAGAGAATTTGATTGACCAAATGGTTTGGTGGCCATCTTGGATCATCTAGATTTCGCGAAAACAACTTATCCAGAACCGCTGAATGGATCGGGCCGAAAATTGTATATGTGTATATGTAAAAAAACATGTCCGCCATGAATCAATCAAAATATAACGTTTTTGCCGGACATCTTGTATTTTCTGCAAATTTCTTAGAAATTCATACTTATTAACCACTGAGCCAATTTTAATAAAACTTGACTAAGCTTTCTTCACAGAAAGTTGATTGGTAAATTTTTCCAATGGTCATCTCGTTTTGTTCGGTTGGGTCAGTGGACAAATGTTTCAGGTAAACGATACAGGCCCCTTCTTGGGCCTCTTGTTAATATTCTAAACAACCCACATGCTTTGGCATAAAGACATGACCAAGCAATGTGTCTCATTTTGTGAGGTATTTGCTATGGTCAAAGGCAAATGGTACATGTTATCTTGTTTTGGTTTTATACAATACCAAGATAGATTGCAGGCCCTCGCCCTGCCATTTTTATCACATTGTACATCTTTCCTATTCGCCAGATTTTGTCATATTACGCCCAAAATTGTGAAACCCTAGTGTATGGTCACATCCTTTCTTATGTAAACATTTTGAGCTAAATAGTTTCCAAAAATTGGATCATGGCTAATGTTGGATATCCGCTTTCACAATAAAATTCTTTGTTGTGTTAAAATTTGAATCAAATCTGATTAGTTTTTATGGGGAGCACCACACGTAAACAGACCGACAAACACACACACACCACCCACACGTGCGCGTGTGCATCCCCACCCCACCCCTCACACACGCGCACATAACAACCCCCCCCCCCCCACACACACACACACGCACACACACGCGCGCGCGCACAACACCTACACAGACGCACACATACACACAAACATACGAATAAAATGATGATGACAATGCTGAAATGCTGCAAAACCCCCAATAATCCTTCTTTATTGGAATTAGAATTAACGCATACAGTGTTAACAATAATTTACTGGTTTATTTTAGCTCAAATTTTAACACAAGAATGTGTGATCCTGTACTAGGATTCCACAACTATGGATGCAATCTAAAAACTGGAACTGGTTACAATGCCATAACAGTAACTAACAACAGGAGAGTGAGGGTCTGCAATCAGATGGTATTGTTTACTTCAGGAAATCATGTGTAGTATGGGTTGGGATGTGATGGAGTTGGGGTTGCCACCCAGTGGTATGCGCAACAACCCCCCACCCCCTACCCCTACCCCTCATTGGTGAAATTGTTATCGATCTCAGTCCCGCTTCCTTGAGGCGATGTTATTTCAATCAACGAAACACTGGTAGAGCTATACAAGCAAACCTGTCTATAACGGTCACTGCATGGACAATATAGTTACTAAGATAGGTGGTCACTAATTGCAGCTCACCGGCTGTGGGGTTTTAGGTGCATGCATGGCATGTGATCGTGATTTCCTAACAGTAAGCCTCAACTCTTATGGATAGTCATCAATTGGTCCCAAAAGCGAGTGTGCGTCGTAGACGTATGTCCGCTATAGACAGGTTTGTTGGCATTTCCGCGAAACACCCCTCTGCCGTTTTAGCTCGCGTCGACTCATAGGCGCCTTCAGCCTGACCTACTTCTGTGCCACTCTCTGTAATAAGAGAGGTACGACGTCGCGCTAAAAATGCCTATCCCTTGACCTCATTTTGGTGCTTTCTTTCTTAGTTGGCAAACGCATTAGAAAAATCAATGTTAACAAAATCACTATTTATAGGATTTATTCAAACATGATTATGTCGACAACGTTTATCAAAATAAAACACGAAATTAGGTAATTAGGTAAAAGTGCTCATTCAAATCTGTTTCAAAATATTCAACAGCTTCCCTGTGTGGTTTCTGGAAATTGAGATTCAGATAGTGCAGGGAGCGATTGATCCCAACACGGGCAAAACGTGGATGGTGCTTAGCTCGAGATCGACAGGGCATAGCTAAAACTGGATTAATATATTAATACTCCATCGGCAACGTCTTCCTCATATCAATGCTAATTTACTGCTGGCCGATTCAGAGGAATAGGCCTTAATATGACCTATGTGGCCATTCTTGCTGCCAACATTGGATTTTTGTTACAGTACATCGTTACTCTATGATTTTCTAGCTGGTCTTATTGGATTCTAAAGCACCCCAAACCACCAGATAGACAACAATGTAGCCTGCTTAGAGGTGACGCCATCTTGAATTTCTCTATTACCTAATATCCCAATAGCGGCTTAAAGGTCATATTTGGAGAAATCCCTTTTATGTACAATTTTGCAAGTATTTAAGGCATTATTGTATAGTAATTAATAACAAACCAGCTGTATGTGTCTAACATTCACCAAATAGCTGATATTACGCCGCGAAGTCGGCGTATGATCGAATACACGAAATTACGTGATGACTTACCTCCCTTGCTTTTGAGCTCTTCAGCGTCAATAATGACGTAATAGTGGAACAAGCTATTATACAGTAACGTTGAATACATACAGCTTCGTTCAACCTCAGCAGGAAATAAGTACAGTTTGGTTGCATTTTCCAGATCAGGCAAAAATAAAAATAACTTTTTCAGGTCTTATGCCAATAAAAATAATAGAAAGTTATATGTTGATTGATTTGAACCCTAACTAAACAACTGACCATAAAGTCTAAAGCGCGCTCTTACTTAACATGCATAATATAGCCTACAGAGCGGAATGACAGTTTTTTGTTGCTGAATTAAATACATGTGCATACATAAAACAGACACACGTAAGTCAGCTAGATCTTTCTTATCTGTCTAAAACAAAAATTGTAGGCTATGAGACCTCGAGGCATTTTCTTTAATTCTGATATTTTTGCTGCGGCTACGTAGTCTACATGGTTTAGGCCTAGAGTGTGTGTGTGTGTGTGTGTGTGTGTGTGTGTGTGTGTGTGTGTGTGTGTGTGTGTGTGTGTGTGTGTGTGTGTGTGTGTGTGTGTGTGTGTGTGTGTGTGTGTGTGTGTGTGTGTGTGTGTGTGTGTGTGTGTGTGTGTGTGTGTGTGTGTGTGTGTGTGTGTGTGTGTGTGTGTGTGTGTGTGTGTGTGTGTGTGTGTGTGCGCGCGCGCGCGCGTGCGTGCGTGCGTGCGTGCGTGCGTGTGTGTGGTTAGAATCACACAAAAACGGCAACAGCTACGAAAAAACCAATGCGGCAGATTTTTCTCGGTTTTATGTTTCCAGACATGTTTGAGAACATGATTGCTTCAATGGCGATTTTGGCTCGATAGAAATGTGCGTGAACAAAATTAGTCTGTAAGTGACAAGATAATTTAATGTACAAGTGTGTGAGTGTTTAAAGCTTAGCATATAGGCCTTACTCATCATTTTCGAGACCAACTGTTTGTAGGTTTTATCAGAAACCCTTCTGGTTTCACCTAACTTGCATAGGCCTGTGTCTCTAGTAAGATTACAGTTGAATATGCGAAGAAAAATAATCGATATTATATGACCGTAGCAATGGTTTGATGGTGGGATGGGGGCGGGTTGGTGATGGGGGAGGGGGGGGGGGCCCGTGCTGGGAGATGTAGGGGTACGGTGCCCGTTGGTGCAAAGCATATTATTTTGAGAAATTACCACCGGGCTTATTGAAAATTACCACCGGGCGATAAAACAATCATTCTGTGTGATGGAAGCACATAAATAGTTGCATATGAACGAATTCATAGGAAGACTGACATATCGGTTATCGATCGTCTCTCTTTCGCTTCATGCGGACGTCAATGACAGCTTATAGTAAACAAACAATTTTGACAGTCTTCGAGGCGTAAGCTATCCAACATAAATTTGTGCGTTGTTAACAAACGTATGCCTATCTAAATATGGCAATTTAGATAATCTTACCCATCTGTTATAAATTATTATTGCCACGTTTTTTGCGCATCTTCAGTCATATATGTGCTTTTTTCAGTACACACGACAATTGTACACACTCAGAGCCAGCATTTGTCTCTAGTACGCAAGCCTACTAATTACTCCAGTAAAAGCGTGGGATAGTGAGTGTCGTTATGCATAAATTTATACGTTAGCTACATTACATTCAAAGAAATGGTAGATATATGTACCCAGAATTTACCTCCTCGCCCACATACATATAGGATACGAACGAATGTGTAGGCCTATGTTTAGGCCGGTCATTCATTGCTGGAGTAATGTATATCCCTAAATGATATTGTAATCAATGCTTGTTAAAATTGATGTTTAGATTGTCACAAATAGTCTGGCTTAAGTCTACAGGAGATTTAATTATATATGCCTATAAAATGTATCAAATATGGGCCTAGCATTCTCCAGTCTTAGACTTAAACAAATCAATTGATTGCGATACTTTATGCAAATTCGCAAATTCGGATCTACCGGTGGACTTTGCATTTGGTTTGTGCGCGCGCGCATGCCTACGTGCTTGCGTGCATGTGTGCGTGCGAGGATGCGTGGGGTGGGGATGTGGGGGTGGGGGGGGGGTGGTGGATAGAGATACATCTGAAAAATCATAGCCGATGCTGCTGAATTATAGGCTCAGTTTGGATACAAAATAGATATGTTGTTTATCAAATGGAATGCAGGAAATGACTTCTCATAGCGTCAGAATTTTCAGGGAGACGAACCAGCCTGCCCATATCTCCCCAAACGCCATTTGGAGGGGACACGCCCTCACTCACAGACCCTCTCCAATATTGGACTAACTCCATAATAAAATCCTAGATCTGCGCTTGACGGCCATCCCACAGATACTGGATATAGCAAGATATAGTGTCGTAAAAATACAGTATCTACAGAATCACACTGAGATGTAGGGGTACGGTGCCCGTTGGTGCAAAGCATATTATTTTGAGAAATTACCACCGGGCTTATTGAAAATTACCACCGGGCGATAAAACAATCATTCTGTGTGATGGAAGCACATAAATAGTTGCATATGAACGAATTCATAGGAAGACTGACATATCGGTTATCGATCGTCTCTCTTTCGCTTCATGCGGACGTCAATGACAGCTTATAGTAAACAAACAATTTTGACAGTCTTCGAGGCGTAAGCTATCCAACATAAATTTGTGCGTTGTTAACAAACGTATGCCTATCTAAATATGGCAATTTAGATAATCTTACCCATCTGTTATAAATTATTATTGCCACGTTTTTTGCGCATCTTCAGTCATATATGTGCTTTTTTCAGTACACACGACAATTGTACACACTCAGAGCCAGCATTTGTCTCTAGTACGCAAGCCTACTAATTACTCCAGTAAAAGCGTGGGATAGTGAGTGTCGTTATGCATAAATTTATACGTTAGCTACATTACATTCAAAGAAATGGTAGATATATGTACCCAGAATTTACCTCCTCGCCCACATACATATAGGATACGAACGAATGTGTAGGCCTATGTTTAGGCCGGTCATTCATTGCTGGAGTAATGTATATCCCTAAATGATATTGTAATCAATGCTTGTTAAAATTGATGTTTAGATTGTCACAAATAGTCTGGCTTAAGTCTACAGGAGATTTAATTATATATGCCTATAAAATGTATCAAATATGGGCCTAGCATTCTCCAGTCTTAGACTTAAACAAATCAATTGATTGCGATACTTTATGCAAATTCGCAAATTCGGATCTACCGGTGGACTTTGCATTTGGTTTGTGCGCGCGCGCATGCCTACGTGCTTGCGTGCATGTGTGCGTGCGAGGATGCGTGGGGTGGGGATGTGGGGGTGGGGGGGGGGGGGTGGTGGATAGAGATACATCTGAAAAATCATAGCCGATGCTGCTGAATTATAGGCTCAGTTTGGATACAAAATAGATATGTTGTTTATCAAATGGAATGCAGGAAATGACTTCTCATAGCGTCAGAATTTTCAGGGAGACGAACCAGCCTGCCCATATCTCCCCAAACGCCATTTGGAGGGGACACGCCCTCACTCACAGACCCTCTCCAATATTGGACTAACTCCATAATAAAATCCTAGATCTGCGCTTGACGGCCATCCCACAGATACTGGATATAGCAAGATATAGTGTCGTAAAAATACAGTATCTACAGAATCACACTGAGATATTTTCTCGAAGCAGATCTCATCTAAAAAGGGGGTTTTCGTGCCGGAGATATTCATATTAAAATGTGGCAGCGGCGCTATTATAAACTTCTGACTAATGTCTACCGGGAATATCATTGAGATCATTGCTTATTTCAAAATTCATTGCTAAATACAATAGAATGAAAAAGTTACCCTGGTTAAAAGTGTTGCCTGTATTAGCTTTGCTTAGCGGTTGTTCCACTATAACGTCACAGCTGCTTGGAATTCAAGGGAGGTAATTCATGACGCGATATTCTAAAGCTATGTACTTTATAAGCAATAAATATAAAAATATGCCATGTATTAGCAAATTGATAACAGCTATATGATTTGGAAGGGCTGGATATATTATAATGTCTTAAAATACACTCTCCATATATGACCTTTAAGCAAGCTTACTCGCTTGTTAGACCCCCAAAATTTAGGGCCCGACACCATAATCACTAGCCCCGGCATGGGCGGTTAAGGACTTATGGTGTTTTAAAATTTTGGCTGTCATCATGGACGCCATGTTAGATTCTCCAAATAACTCCATATTCGGTCCTAATGGGTTACAACGACCCAAAATCTTCAGTCTAGATGAGTGACATATGACCAGTTTAATGATATTGACGACCATCAAGTTGGAATATGTCATGTTGAATTTCTGAAATACATATGAACACCATGACAGTTCACTTGATCTGAATGCGTTGCTAGGTTGAAAAACATGGGGTAGGTACCAAAATCAACTGTCTAGTAATAATATATATATTTAGCTGTGTTTATTTCACGTGGTAGGTATGGTTGGTATGGTTAGCGTTGGAACACACGTTAAAGGATAACTGAGCTCATCTCATGATATCTATACAGATGATCTAATAGGCCAGTCATAAACTATCCACGTAATCTTAAGCTTTTTATCATCCAGTCAAAGAAAGATATTAAGTTTTTAGTAGCTAAGTATTGGTACATCTCTACAGCTTATGATGGCTGTCATGCTTTTCTTTTCAAACAATCGGAAAAAACATAGCGTATCCGTCTCGGTATATTGATTTATTGATTCCACATTAGGCCATAGGCCCTTGAGTGTACAGAGTATAAACCTACAATGACGGTCAGCTATTATATACGTTCATAAACAATAAATTAATAAATGCATTGATTATCCCTAAAGTCGAAATATGTACACTATACAATAAATTATGCCTGATTATCGATTTCCAGAAAGCTATACAGATGAGCTGTTGGGTATCTTGAGGCTAAGTTGACTGGGCGCCGGTGCTGCCTAAGGCAGCAACAGCGCCCAGTCAAACGAGCCTCAAATCATCCAACAGCATGTCTATTAAATAGCAAAGAATTACAAAGACATACAATTTATACAACGTGTGAGACTCTTTGATATTTGATGACTATCTATATGGAACCCTTTGTGACGTAATGATTGTGACGTCATCACACACGCGCGGAACTGATTATGACGTCATACTAGGTGAGATGATGAATGTATATGCGCTTGGTAATTGAGGTGCTAGCTATAGTTTGGCAAAGTGGTGTAAAAGTAACCATTCAGGTAAGCTGTTGAATATTTTGATACTAATTTGACTAGAAGTTGTTGCTGCCGTAAGTAGAAACAACTTCCTGTTAAATTAGTTTCAAAATATTCAACAAAAGGATTATTACACAATAAAGAATGTAATGCATTAGCACTTAATTAACATCACACACTATCGCTTGAGGAGACAAAATGGTGGCGATCACTATTCAACATTTACGCAATAAGCATAAACAAAGCAGATACTTGTGATACCGATAAGGGAATGTGACAGAATATGAATGACATGGAATCTATAAACCATAATTTATCTGTACAGTACAACATTTGATATGAGATTAGAATTGCTTTAACAATCCATGATAGCGTGCGTTACTGGGCCTGTAATGGGCCGATACCGGAACAATGGAGCGCGTTGGCCTAACATTGGTCCTGTACCGACCCAGTAATAGGCTTCATCATGGATCGCTCTCAACCTTTTGAGCTCAGTCATCCAAGCGCTACATTTTTATGCAAACTATTTCGGCAATAACTTGATAGATGACACGCACTCTGGGATGTCCACAGCGTTGGCTTGATGTCATTAACCTTGTATCAAATATTGTGCCTTTTGTATTATGGTTTATAACGCTAAAACAATTATGTTAAAGGTCGACGCCATTATTCGAGATGATAAATGACGATTTTAGGGATTTTCCGGGGGATGGATAAGATTGGATAATGTCACGTGTTGTAGAAGCAAATCATCTGTTGCGAGAGGTTCGTGGAAATTTACCTTTCCAGTTTTAGTTATGGCCCGCCCATCTCTAGCTAATCTCCACCCGCATCTCGTTCGTGTTGGGATCGATCGATTCCTGAACTCTCTGACGATCAATTTCCAGAAAACTATACAGGTAAGCTGTTGAATATTTTGAAACTAATTTGTGCTGTTGCAGCCTATGGCAACAACAGCGGCCAGTCAAATAAGTTTCAAAATATTCAACAGCATGTAAAGACATACAATTCGTAGAAAAACTCTTAGCCCGCCACCAATTATGCGTTTGTGACGAACCTATCTGCGTCATTCACGACGTCATTGATTTCAATTTCGCAACTTAAAAATTTATATTAATTTATACGTAATGAAATCACCATATTATATATTAAGATTTATTTTGTTTCATTGTACATAGAAACACAATTTAAGCCTCTACAGGTATACAATTGTAACAATTTTATTTTCAAGCATTCTGGTGTGAATACGCACCTTTAATCAAAGCCATTTAGGGAGTCTGCAAAAATTGTTTTACTTTTTCTTATACCATATGGCCCTGAAATCTGTAATTTTATGTATTATCCTCCCGCTGATCGATCTATAGAATTCTCCAGGCATGGTATCGAATGTAAAGCGAAATTGAAAAACGTAGTCACTATCACCAGACGGTTAACTAAATGTGTGGAATTGGAACTGTTACTGCGGTCAAAAGGAGAAGAGGAGATTGATAACTCGCCGTTTCTGGCTGTTCTTATTTAACTATATTACTACTGGAACGAATCATTCTGGCCTTCTACTAGTTGGGAATCGCAAATAAAAATGTATTTCAAAATAGGAATACATTTGTAACAGCAACATCTTTCAGCAAATCCGATTTCAAACAGGCCAAGTGCAAATGCACTATAGTTGCGACAAAGGCAGCGTTGCCAAAATTGTCGAAAAATTTACCGACCAACAAAGCGACCGACTACCAACCCACCCACGCCCGTCCGCCCGCCTGCCCACCCGACTGACCGATCGACCGCTATGAGGCAGAAAGATAAAGTGGACACACTAAGTGCATATAATAGGCGTTCACTTCAAATCATGATTCAAAAGCTCTCTTTGGTATGGACGTTATCTGTTGCTACTGCTGCCACTACTGCTGATGTTACCACTACTACTGCTATCACTACTGCTACCACTACTACTGCTACCACTACTGATACCACTGCTACTGCTACACAAGTGCCTAAGTGATCTAGTAGGAGGGATCTTGGAAAAATGTAAATGTTATATATCTGCTATGTACACCATCAAAATTCCAGGTAATTCGCGTGGTTCTGAGACGGGTGGTTGAAAGCCAGTCCTGTGAAAGAGTTAATTGCGAAAAGACCTCTATGCAAGTGCTACAGATATACCATGACTATTGTGCAACCATTATCATCATTACATTGTGGTGAATATTGCATATAGTATAATTAAAAAAATTACTACTTGAAATCTATGTCATAGATTTTCACTGAGCCCTATGATATATTTAGACCATAGGGCTCAGTGAAAATCTATGACATAGATTTCAAGTAGTATTTTTTTTTTATTGTCAAGCATTACTTCTATAAACGCTGTCATTGATGATGCACTGGCTCTAGGATATAACTCATTCATCATCTGGAATGTAATTTTTACCTTTTTCAATTTTTGATCTGAGCGCAGGTCGAACCAGTGAATTCTATGACACCTTCCGCCTAGTGTTTGGGAGGTGAATAGCTTACCACTAGACCAGAATCCAGAGGGCAGAAATCCTCTTTCACCATTGTTGTTGTTGTTGTTGTTGTTGTTGTAGCAGCAGCGTTATTAAATTGAAAATGTTATTAAATTGAAATCTGAATTAGAAACTTCAAGCAGACTAACAGTTACTAGAAACTTATTTAAAACAATTACCCTGCCGAGACGCAATAAGTATGTGCCACTTCACAACCTTAAACCACAGATTACAGAATAAGTCAAAACGCTGGACAGGTACGGACAGGACGGAAGACTTTGTGAGAGATGCAATGTTATTGCTGATGCAGTCCATTTCTTATTTTATTGTAGTAAACACGCAAATCAGAGGCAAAAATACGTAGCACAATATTACATAAATAACATCAGCCACGAGAAAATTAAAAACTTCAAAATATGCAATAGGCCTGTCTCTATAAAATTATGCAAATTATTACAACTTCCAAAAATGAAAATATGACAAACATGTAGGCATACGTTCTAATGAATATGATTGCCAACTAATAAGTACTTATCGGGCTCGCTTACTGGTTATCACCTTGCGGTTTCTAAAGTTCCCCATGCCTGATATTTACGGAACTAGGTCAATTACCTTTCGCAAATCGAGTGCGAACTAATAATATTCATCCGTCCAAACCGAAAGGTATTTTCATGATTGTTGTTTATGTTGTTGTTTTTTGTTTCAAAATATTCAACAGTTTTCCTGTACATTTACGTTGATACTGAGATTCTGGAAACTCACGGTTCAAAGGGGTAATATGAACATATGAGTATTGTTATGTAATCATGTATATATTTATAGCGTATTGTATAATTATCCTATATATTCTATCTCCACTGTCAGAACGAATTGTCTAGTTATTTATTTTCACATAGCACAGGCTTCCCACAGCTAGCATGACTACTGCTGCTATTACCACTACTGTTGCTGCTTCTTCTGCTGCTTCTGCTGCTGCTTCTGCTGCTGCTTCTGCTGCTTCTGCTGCTGCTTCTGCTGCTATTACCACTACTGTTGCTGCTTCTGCTGCTAGTACTACTGATACCGTTGCTATAACTACTACTACTACTACTACTACTACTACTACTACTACTACTACTACTACTACTACTACTACTACTACTACTACTACTACTAGTACTACTACTACTACTACTACTACTACTACTACTACTACTACTACTACTACTACTACTACTACTACTACTAGTACTACTACTACTACTACTACTACTACTACTACTACTACTACTACTACTACTACTACTACTACTACTACTACTACTACTACTACTACTACTACCGCCGCCGCCGCCGCCGCCGCCGCCGCCGCCGCCGCTACTACTACTACTACTACTACTACTACTACTACTACTACTACTACTACTACTACTACTACTACTACTACTACTACAACTACTACTACTACTACTACTATGTGAAATAGCTCCGCTACCATAAATATTGTATGTAATAACTGTTACCCCCTCCCCCCCCCCCTCCCCCAATGCTATTGCAATAGCCTGGGAGAAATAAAGTTGTCTCATAAAATCAAAAGATCTCTCCCATCGGCCATTTAGGAAAAAACCCATGTCCGACGCATGTCCTAGCACAGCAACTGTTTACCATAGGTCCTATGGTAAACAGTTGCTGTTATTGCTATACTACACGGTTTCAAGCAAATCTGCTGATAATGAGGCACAGTAATTTCAAGAAAGTTGACACGTCATAAAATTTTTACAAAAATTTGTGGTATTTTGAAAGAATTTGAGAAGAGGGATTGTAAGCTAAGCATATCGACTATATAATGGCGATGCCCAAATAACCCCAAACATAGCTCTCTCGTGCTGAATTTAGCTGCGGTGTCTCTAGGTTTTGTGACCTTCAACTCCTCTTGTGTCAAGTTAAACTTTTGATTGTCAAACTGGCCAAATGGTCTATGCAGTGGTGGTGTGAAACGTCCATGTATAGGCCTCATCCCAGTGGTAAAATTGAAAAAAATAGTGTACTCTTGACCTACAAATGGACACCGCCTAGGCTGAATTTTCGATTTTGTTAACCATAAATCCAATGGTATGGACCATTTGGGCATGAGGAATGTTCATTTGCAGGACAACAGAAAATAATTATTTTTGTAAAATTTAAGTTTGGAAATTATAATCTTCTTGGAAACGATCTAGACGGTTAATTGATATGAGTAACAATTCGAACGCTTTGGCGTGCTGTTGACACATAAGGGGTTCCATTTTCTATTTTTGGTTTCAGGGTAGTCGAGAATGACTAACTCATAAAGGACGCTTTCCAGGGTGGGCAGTAATGAAAACATATTTTGTGTGCCAATCAGATCATAACCATAAACCCGCTGTGCATCCTTCGGCATCTGTGAAATTGATAAACAATCCTGAAGGCCATGTAGGCTCTTACAAAAAGGTTAGTTTCAAAATCCAGTGGCTCAAGGAATGGGCATCTCCAGTTTTAGCTATACTCTGCCCATCTCTAGCTAAGCTCTACCCACACCGCGCCCGTGTTGGGATCGATCGATCCCTGAGCTCCCTGACTATCAATTTCCAGAAAACTATGCGGGTAAGCTGTTGAATATTTAGAAATTAAATTGACTGGGTTAAATTAGTTTCAAAATGTTCAACAGCATGTTTATTAAATAGTAAAGACATACACTTCGTACAACGTGTCAGACTATAAAGGGTTTAAGACGGACTAACTCGAGTCGTTCATGCTGTAATTGATTATGACGTCATCATACACGTGGCGTAGTTGATTATGGCGTCATTTGATAGATGGTTAAAATTGAATGGTCCATTACGTGGGTTGCCTGGTGTTGTAGTTGTAGATAACAGGTGTGAAACTGATAGTCGCGATGCTCAGGATATAGTGCAAATGATGATGATGTGGTCAAGTAGTAAGGCGCAAAACTTGCAGGCATGCGCTTTACAGTAAAACAAAAATTGCAGAGAGCGAGCAAGACGCGTCAAAGGCTAGAGTCCATTGATAGCGCAGGTTACTGGGCTGGTTCTGGGCCAAATACTGGGCCAATACGGCCCAGTATTTGGCCCAGTACTGGCCCAGTAACCTGCATTATCAGGGTCAGTAACCACAATATAGACTCACCACGTGAAAACTGGTTTCATGTTCATCCCATAAGGCCAGCATCTGCAACGTCGACACTACATGCATCTTTTGTGACAACGTAGGCAACACGAACAATGCGAAGAAGGCTGCTATGCTTGGCTTGGAAAAGAAAGTCAATGATTGTTCTCGAGTTCTCGGTTGTAGAACTTCCTGCTAAATACTAGAGTTGTAAAACGTTCCTAGCACGATAAAAAGATCAGAAACGTAGACTGTCGCCAGAAAGAAAAAGCATGTCGCTCAGAGAAACAAGAGATAGACCGTTCACAGAAAGCTCCCACGTTTGTTGATTGAATCACCGTATTTATCATCTTCAACACTTGTGTTGCTGATGTCTCTAGCAACCACAGTGATAGAGGTGAAAGATCCTTTGACTTGGTCTGAATGACAGTCCAATAACACATTATTATCAAAACTATGCATATGTCGAAATAAACGTGTCGCAATGACAAGTAGACTTCTATCACTTAATGTCCACCATCAACACTTTAATGCATATGCCATGGTTGGAGAGCGTATCTCTTTTTATAACATATAAGATAAAAACAGTCTTTGAAGTTTTAGGCAGTATGGAGGAGAGTTTTGAAGGCACACAGGCCTGAATATATGCGGTGGGAATATATGTTGTTGTAGGGATCCCAGACTGAGCTAGCGAATTCAACTGTTCGCCGGACTAGTGATGTGTAGCATTTTCTTGACAACTGTGGACGAGATGCTTAGGATTCTCTTCAGGAATCCAAGCGTTTTATTTGCCATACATCAGATCTGATTGATGTGGTTATTCCATCGAAGATCAGAGGATATCGTGACAGCATAATTGGCAGAGTCAAGTTAGAGTTAAGTTAACATGTTGTAGATATGGGATTGTCTTGTGGGAAGTCATGACCCCGCTAGATGTCTTATATCTTCGAGTAAGTCCTAAGAGAAATTTATGATTTGAAAATACCAGGTGAGCTAATGGACCGGTTGACTTTGATACTTTCAATATTTAGTTTATTATTATTACATCGGATAGTCGACATCAGCTGGTGCTGATGATATTCGGATGGTGTGTGAATATAGCACACTCACGATTGTTGGATAAAGTTTTATCATCATATTGAAATAGTCGAATTGATTGGAATGAATCCCACGGTTCTGAGTTGATGTGTATCTGGAGATAGTTTAGATAAAAGTTGTTGCTGTTCAGTCGGCATACACTTTTATGATATTCAGCAGTTTGTCGGGTCGATAGTTTGGAAAATAACTGAGGTATAAGAATCGCTGGAATCGGACGTGACAAAGGGACTTAGTTGATGACGTAGGCATTCTAGATTCTCACATGAGAATAGAACAACATCAGCTGGCAATGAGATCATACAGCTCATGTGCCTACTAACTCTAGCTTCCTACAGGCTTATCCATCCATGGGCAATGGACAGGACATGGACATTGTAGCGTCCTGTAGGAATTAATAACATAATCGAAATTTGTATATCAACTATATGTCACTCATACAATGGCATGCAACAACAACACATTCCATAATGTTGTTAGTTAGCTGACAGATCACATCAAATCAGAACCAGCTACCACCGCTTTGTCTATGTGAGGCATCATCTCCATAGAAGAATAGCACAGAGTTTGATTGGTCAGGATGACGTCACGATCAATGAGCGTCGATCAAACTCTGTAGCAGAGAACTAAATAGAATAGGTTTTACATCCAACAACGAAATGAAAGGATCGTTGATTGGTCAGAACGACCAACGTTTGTTAGGTAGAAACTTCTAGTAAGAAATAAGCAGAAGTTGATTGGTGGACTGATGGTCCGGGCCAATCAAGCTGTGCTTATGGCATACCTAGAAGAGTCATTTAACGAATTCAGGAAGAATCTAATTATTATTATAGTTATAGAACATGGCTAGGGTGCCAAGATAAATTGCAGCAACATTATCTGGTTACCGGTAACGAAGCGGGACTCACTACCGAAGAAGAAGACGTTGTCATCGAACCACGAAGATCACAAAATCTTCAATGTGACCACGAGGGTTGTACTGGTAATGAATTTGTTGGAGTTTTTTGGTGAATCTCAGCACATTGCATTTATCTGGGTGACCATCAGTAGAAGGGCGACGTCATAGGCGGCTGCGCTGATTGGATGAGAGGGTGACGTCGTCATCTCATTTGCATATTAGGTCACGTCCACATGACCATATATAGGAATGGGTGGTGGCATTGATTAATCTTGGTCACCTCACATGCCCATATATGGCCATGTAGGCGTGGCCTAATATGCAAATGAGATGATGTCATCACCCTCTCATCCAATCAGCGAATAGCCGTCTATATCTTCGCTGTTTTCGACGATGTATAGGCACAATCACATGCCGATGGCTGAAAGGTGTTATGAGCCATGCCAGAGGTCACATACCACATGTAAGCCAATCAGCATGGCCGCATATATTGTCGCTCTAGCTTAGGTTATGTGATGCCATTTTATGCTCGTTGCAGGGCATACTGACCTGTGAAGGAATGGTATGACCTAATGTAGTGTCCTAACATGCGCCCATATCATCTCCCTGCTCAGATCATGTGGCAGTAGCTATACTCGTTGCAAGTATAATGATCTATAAAAGGGTCATGGCCTTAGGTCTGAGATCTGTCGGGTCATGTCACATCTGTATGCCAATCAGTACGGCCACTTATATCATCACCCTAATTTAGGTAAACTTAGAGGATGCCAGCTGACACATTGCAGGCCTACTGCCCCATGAAAAATGGACGTGGCCTAATGTGCATCCATGTCAGATCTATTGCATAGGACGTCTGAGGTGTGAAAAAAGTTTTAGATAGGGTGTGTACTGCATGTATTCGACAAAGCCTATAACCCAATTGCCCATGGTCGTGTCTAACTGAGCTGGACTATACCAAAGTAAAACTCTTAACATGCCCAAATGGCCATAGGCTCTACACTTAACCTATCTTGATAAATGAAAAATTAAGCAAGTTCTTACTATTTGCTAATAGGCAATTCTGTGAGCGATCCAGCAGCACAATGTCTAAGTACATAATTAATAGATATACCCCTATATCGTGCTACTGCTACTACTGCTGCAACAACAACAACAACAACAACAACAACAACAACTATACTACTACTACTACTACTACTACTACTACTACTACTACTACTACTACTACTATGGCTACTGCTAATTCTACTAACGCTGCTGCTACAACAACAACAACAACAACAACAACAATGGTGAAAGAGGATTTCTGCCCTCTGGATTCTGGTCTAGTGGTAAGCTATTCACCTCCCAAACACTAGGCGGAAGGTGTCATAGAATTCACTGGTTCGACCTGCGCTCAGATCAAAAATTGAAAAAGGTAAAAATTACATTCCAGATGATGAATGAGTTATATCCTAGAGCCAGTGCATCATCAATGACAGCGTTTATAGAAGTAATGCTTGACAATAAAAAAAAATACTACTTGAAATCTATGTCATAGATTTTCACTGAGCCCTATGGTCTATATATATCATAGGGCTCAGTGAAAATCTGTGACATAGATTTCAAGTAGTAATTTTTTTAATTATACTATATGCAATATTCACCACAATGTAATGATGATAATGGTTGCACAATAGTCATGGTATATCTGTAGCACTTGCATAGAGGTCTTTTCGCAATTAACTCAACCCACAGTTCGAGTCCGAACGAGTTGAAAAACGTTTCTAAGATCGGGCTCTGGTAAAAAACATAGCCACCCAATTCATGGCAGGAAGGTTATGAGGATCTGTATTAACGACTATGAACGAGTGTCTCCTTAGGTGTTTACGGATCATGTCTTTAGTGAAACCTGCTAAAAATAATCCAAATAACTGCAAATCTCCCTTAATAATAGTTTCAATGTCCTCTGTAGTTAGCATGATGACACATTCAGTAGTCGGTGGTAACGTTGCGATCGCTGTCTATGGTTATAATATTATTAAACTCAGTGTAACAGGTAACATTCATGGTAATCCGTAGAGCCGTCCAAAAGTGTAGTTGTAAACGTAGACTACCTTGTTTCATCAGGTATAAGAGGTCACCGATGGCCAAGTCATGTGTAAAGTTGAAGGTGAAGAGTATATACCCTGACTTATAGTCATCTAGAATTATACCTACACACTTGTCGTCAAATAGAGATCTGGTACCGTTAAACAAAGTTATGAGTGACTCTGTAAAATTAAAACCAGCATGTGTAAAGTTTGGAGTAAGCGTCTCTCTTCATTTGCTCTCCATTCAGATAACACAAGGTGTGAGTAGGGTCACAATGTTGTAAATTGAACGGATTAGAATCCCCACTACCGTTATACACTTGATTACTCACTATGCCAAATACTACCATCGTGGGTGAATCTCTGAGAAAAAAATAACCGTGGCTTATGTTATTAGTACCCATGGGGTTATTAAAAGATGTTACTATTGGGCATTTAATGGGACATCTCATGTGGGACTTTAGCAATGCCACGGAAAGCGCATTGAGAACTTTGGTTATACGTTTAACCTTTCGTAAATTTAGCATAGTGTCATGAATTCGGACTCTGTAGATGTCCACACCATCTCTGATCAGATTAAAGTGTGGTGATCTGGTCGTGAAGCATGACTTTAGAGTACCGATGCTTAATAGACACTTTTCCTGAAGAAAAATGTCTGAAAGAACTCTACCGAACATTTCTATGTACTCGAAGCGACCTTGGCCTTTCTACTAATGTAACCAGCATGACTCACGGTTGCGGTGGTAGTTTCCATTTAACCTGCCATATCCTTAGCCCATAACGCAGATGTTAACTGAGACTCTATTGTCCTGGGAATAGTTAAAGAGACATCCCAAGTAATCCCTATAAGGGTACGTATCATAAGCGTCAGATAATCATTTGATGTTTATAAATACGTTGACTTGGGAGAATATAGAAGCTATCCATACATTAACTGGGCCTATGTTGTTAGCCGGTATGAAAGCAGGGTCCACACTGTCTACAACTCATGATATGCTAGCCTTTACATAAAGACAGCTCTGGGATAAATCTACATACTCACCGCAGCTTCCCAACATATAAAATGTATGGGCCCCATATTGGCCACGTTTGTAATATGTTGATAACTTTGCAAATGAACCTGTTCCAGAGTGGTCATTACAGATTTTATGGTAAAGAGAACCAACACAATCTTCGCACAGTAGCATCTATCAATTTTTTAAATCTCATATTCAACTGAACATGTCTATAGGTTTATGTTTTTGGCCAGTTCTCCTGGGACACATACTCATTGAATGCACGCTAGCATGACTGATCGATGTTGGAAGTTTCCTGACATTTTTGTCTTTGGCTGACTTTAATTTCTAGCCAGCTAGAATGTCGTCAACTATCTCTACACCTGTGGCCAAGGTGCACTTGCCTAGAGCCATGCCCACATTTCAAGCTATAGGAAACGCCGCTCTAAACAGAGATCCTATGATGTTCCTAGGACTGTGGCACTTCCGAGCTCTACTTCCTGGTACCACCCAGAAACACCCGCCGCATAAAGCGTTGAAATGTCAAGATGTTTATTTTTTCTCCATCTGAGCTAAGAGATATGGGTTATGATGATGTTTGCTCTAAAATGCTATGGATTATGAAAATGTATTTTGTCTAAAATGTACAGTCTTCAAATGGAATATTCTCACTGCACCTTTCAGCTATAACTACGGATACTCTATCTACATAGTTCTTCAGTACAGGGGGGATACTGAATGTCCAGAAATGTCCACTGTCATTACCTCCGCCTGAGCTAGATAAAGGTATGATGCTGAGCAATGAGGCAGATGTATCACTGACTACGTTATGCAACGATGGTAATCCTACAGCTGGCATGAATCCCTTAATTGAGCCCGAGTCAAATCTGAGAAGGCACGATATTATCAGCCCAAAGGTCGATAGCAACGTTCTCTTTAATCATTTATGTCACAAGATTTGCATGGTGCAGATTCTTTATTGCATAGTAACCTTTCACAACTCTTATAGAATTCAAATAAATGGCAGCTTTCGAGTGTTTTGCGGGTGTGGGGGTTGGTTGTGTGTGTGGTGTGGGGATGGGGGTGGGGGTGGGGATGGGGGTAGGGGTGGGGTGGGGGTGGGGGTGGGGTGGGGTGGGGTGGGGTTGGGGTGGGAGTAGGGATGGGGTGGGGGGAGTTGTTGGATGGTGGGAGTTGTGCTAGGGGGGAGCGAGGTTGGGGTCGAGCACTGGATAGTGTGGGTGGGGGTCGGTGTGGGCGGGACAGTTATGTGGGGGGGGGGTCTGGGGTGGTGGTGGGGGTGTGGGGTGGTGGAGGGGGGAGGGGTGGTGGTGGTGGTGGGGGAGGGTCCGTGACACTAACAACCTGAGGAGTCGGCGCTCCACTTAATGTTAGGTCTGCAAACACCATATTGGACTCAAATTTTCTCAGAGTGAAACCCATCTTCTTCTTCGTCTCTTCTTTCATGCTTATATCTACAAAACATTCTAGCACTGTAGTACACTCTATGTCGTACAGTGTGACTTCTGGAGTGTAGACTATGATCCTCCTAGGCACTTCGACCGTGTCTGTGGGTATAGATAGAAGTGGAAGAAGTTCGAGATCTAAGCACTGTAATGTGCGAGCGGCTCACTCGAATGAGTTCTGAAGAATCGTCGAACATCAGGAGTATTTTCGGATTTCTGGAGCATAGACTATGTCCGACGTAGGTGCTTCGAGCATAACTGGAGGAGTGGGTAGAATCAGAATATTCTCTAGATCCAGACACTCTAGAATGTGAGCGCCTAGATCTAGAGCATTCTAGAGAGTTTTGCCAAACCATTTCCCACATAGAATTGCATTATATGAATGTCAAATAACAGGTCTTTAAAAGCTTGCTCAATGGATGAACTTCTCGGAGGGTTTTCGTTAAAATGATATCTCGTAGCTACGGTTGAGGTTACCAAATCTATTAAATTACTGTCAGTGAAGAACGTACCATTTCTAGTTACTCGGAAATCCTAGGACTCTTCTTTAAATGCCCCTTTAAACAAGCTCCCTTAGAGTGTAGCATCTTACTTAACACATTAATTACCCTTTCACAGAGGGTTATGCATTGTCTAGCACGGAACTCATCGACAGTTGAGGCATATACAGTAGTGTAAATCTGGGTAGGCATTTGGGTTGAATCCCGGTCCCCGTAGAGCCAATAGGTTTACCTAGCAGTTTAATAATGAGTTTACTTGATGCAAAATTCGACTGATATATATGTAATCTAAACTTTTGGATTGCCTGTGAGATTAGATTAGCATTGTCTCTAGCCAACAAATCTCCTCGCGAAAGAATACTTTACAACTCCTTGTCTAGATTCACTGCCAGTTAGATGCTTAGCGAATAGGTTATGAGACCGAGGGCCATTTTCTGAATGTGATTCATGTTTATTACTGCCCAAAAAGCTTAGCGATTATTGGTAGCACTGCTGGTAGTAGAAACTGTAAAAACCCCAATCTGCACAACCTTGTGTCTGTGATATAATGATTCTCCGGCTCTGCTAAGGAGCCTTATATTACATCGATATTTGAGCAGTTGCTTATACTGAATTCTATTGAGATTAATATTTCCTCGAATTGGCCAAAACAACATTCTGATAACACGTCCACTAATGCTCAATCGTACCATTCGAATATTGCTTTATGACCCTTAGGCGTAGTGTTAGATAGAAGTGTTAAAAGATGAAGATTCTCTCGGATGTTCCTACTTTTAGCACTTTTAACGAGCACGCTTCTGCCCCTACCATAAACGCTGCTGCTGCCGCAAGCACAAATGCCCCTTTTAGAAGTCTAGACATTACAGTTTTTATTGCTGCTGTTGCTGACTAGATAGGATGAACACATTTCACCGGTAATATATTGGACTGCGGATGCAGATATTCGTGTGTTGTCTGTCTGAAATCTACTAATAGATATGAATGAAGCTTGGTTGTAGCATCAATATGTGCTGCTTGGAGTGCTCCACTATTCCTTGGAAACATTTTGCTAGCCAACATATTAATACTCGCCATATCTCTGGGGTTCTTGAATCGTATTAGATAATGTGAGTTAAGCAATATGACTCGATGATGCTTATTCTTGGAGAATAAATTCTGAACTGTGTGGATACTAGTGCAGTTCTCATGATGCCCGCATTTTGCAAAGAGCGTGGTAAGCAGGTTGTCAAGCTTTGTCATTAGATCATCCAAAATGATGAGATTCATTTTAGAGGTGTCCAGTTCAACCTTTTGCACTCCTTTATATACCTCTATACGACTCATGTTATGAACCATAACATAAGATGATGCGATCCACTGTTTTTATCAAATAACCGACGTCTATGCTTATAATTTGAGCTAAAACTTTTATTCTCTTAGCTCGGCACCTGACATTAGAATGTTGCACAGATTTTTAAAATGGTGAAACATTTTGAATGGTTAGCCTGTGTCCGAGATTACTTTACGAAAGTATATAATCGTGTTGATGCATGGATTTATTAAGTTTAAGTTTTGCATTAACTCAGTGTAAACTTTCTTATATTTTAATGTTCGCAGATCCAGAGAAACATTTTTTTTCCCCCACCAAATGTACCTACACGTGTGCATACATCCCCCACATAACCCCTCACCCCGTGATGTCTCTGACGTTTATAGATTACTATTGTGCTAAGCTCTCTCAACCAATCAAATTTACGTCCATAATGGGGCCCTTTTACTAATGTTGAACCAATAGAATTTACGCCACACACTGTTGCTCTTCTACTAAGCGCGAACCGAGATCTTTGGGAAGAAATAAATCAGCGGTTTTACAAGCTGTTGTTGTTGTCGTTGGTAGTGGTGGTGGTGGTGGTGGTGGTGGTGTTTGTGTTGTTGGTGTTGTCGGTACCCTGAATACCATGAGAATAAGAGAAATGACTGAAAGTTTGTTATATAGTTGCATACCTAAAAAAAGTGTCATTGCCCATATTCTACATCCCGATAACGCTGGGTATTTGGCTGCTACTAGGCCGTGCCGTATTGACGCAGGTTGGGTCCAATACCGGCCTAGTAACACGTGGTATCAGGACAGCAATTCCAGCAGTGGTTGCGAGAACACCCAAAGCGCCCACTGCGTCACAGTTGATCACAAACTATCTTAGACATTTCCAGGAATGGCTGCATATTCCTAGGCCCTTAAACTCTCTTGTGTCAACTTAACCCTGCAATGGCCAAACCGTCCAAATCTGCAGTGCGGCCTCTGCAGTTGTCATGAGGAATGCCCATTTGCAGGCCAAGAGAAGACTATTTTTTAAACAGTTATCACCGGAATGACTGTCTCGGTAACCGTTGGTGAAGGTTCAAGAATAGTTTTCACTTGGTCTGCAAATGGATACCGATTAACCCTTTAACTCTCGAATTTATTCAAGAAAATTTAAATTTTCTCATAGAAAATGTCCATTTGCAAACCAAAAGAAGACTCTTTTTGAAAAGTTACCACTGGAATGACTGGTTATCGAACCAGTCATTCCAGTGGTAAATTAAAAAAAATTGTCTTCTCTTGGTCTGCAAATAGACATTTCTTAAGACCACTGGCCGAAGCCGTTTTTGCCTGAGTTAGAGGGTTATGGAAAATGGGATTTTCTTGACATTTTATTGTTCAAAACAGCCTTTGTAATGGTCTCCAGAAATATCCATTTGCCGAATAACAGAAATGTATTTTTCCAAAATCCAGTGGTAAATTAACAACATTTATAAATACAGCGTTCACTTAGTCTGAGAAACGGAGGTTCACTTGTAAAAAATTTCAATTTTCTTTGAAAAATCTCGATGACTAAAAAGTTACTTAGTATAAGTAGCGTGTTATTGCATAAGAAGCACTAACACCGAAATGTCAGTTTCTCAATTTCAAAATATCTATGCACAAAATCTGGTGAATATTTTGAAACTAATTCGACTGGAAGCTGTTGCTTCTGCAGCAGCGACCGTTCTCCGTCAAACTTGTTTCAAATTAATCAACATGATATTCCTGGCATCATAATTTACGCCATACACACCCTGTCCATCCCCTCGCGGCTGGATGTTACAGAGTAGAGGCTAGCTCAACAATGTACATGTTTAGGAAGATATGCCACCAAATTTCCTCCACCCACACGCGCGCAGAAATATATAGTCGACGCACTACCGCTTCAATTCAATACAATTCAATCTATATACCCACCCAGATCACCTCGTGACAAAGTTCAGTACAGTATGCTTATCATACATTTGTATTTAAATAATATAGATATTTAAAAATAACTAGGATGATACATAACACACAAGGGCCACGTGGACGGCATGGTCAAAAACGTAAAAAAGCAGATGCACCGTGTACTTACGCACGCCTTATGGATGTAAATAAAATATAATTTCTTCAAGTGTGGTGCGAATAGTCCACGCCCACCCCACCACCCACACACACAACCCACACACACTCGCATAGCTGACCCAACCTCCACCACAACCCCAACCGCACGCTCAACCCACCCAACTCCAACGCCTTAACCGCAAGTTCAAATTCAAAGAAGTTAAATAATTTCTTTATTTTGCTTTCACTTCCCGATCAACTGCGTGTATAGATCTGCCCTTTAACGGATATTGATTTATAGTAATAAATATCCGTTTTCTAGCTCTAATGGAATAAAAAGAATGCAATACAGAAATTTTCTCACTGAATAATAATAGGGGAAGAATATGCGATTGATTGGAATTGAGGTAAGGGTAGTCCGGATGATTTCTCTCCTTTCCTGAGGCTTCTCCGTCAATCATTAGGTCGTTGTTCTCCGGGCCGCTACCTCGGGCACTATACGCGCCTCAGTGCGGAATAGCTCCCGTTGAAGATCTACTCTGCTATAATAGTTACACGGTCAGTTAGTTAGGCGGTTTGTTACTCCCGAGGCCGAACATAAACCAAGCACAGAATACCAGAAATTCGATAATATCTCCAGCTATGTAGTAAGCCGTCATTGGCCAAGCAGATCGCTTTACCGGGCCTATATCGCACCGGTTTGCTTTTTACGACAGAAAACAGCTGATTTTGACATGTGGATTACTAAAAGCGCGTTCAGATAGTGTGAGAAAGGAGGATATTTTCCGATTACACCTGGCCGACGGACGGGCCACATTGAGAGAGTGTGAGGGTAAAACGGACGAGAGAGAAGGATGGAGCCGTTACTACATCGCCTGCTCGTTCTCTCAGTTGTCATTCTGTCTTCACATCATATCCATTCCATCAAAAATCATCTACGCTCCGTATCACCCACATCGTCGTCAATATCGTCATCAACTTCGTCACCAATGCAAGACGCGCCTGCTAGAAGGCTAGCTCAATATAATCGTGATAACTATAATAATTATAATAGTGATAATAATATTAATAAAAATAATAATATAAATAAAAAAAATAAAAATACGACTAATAAAGATAATCAGAACTGGTATGCGAAAAATATTGCAGACGCTGTAAATAATCAATCAGTTTCAGAGAATACTATCAAACAAAAGTTTGTATTTGCAAATAGCACAGTTGATAAACGGGTAGGGGTTCAGCACACGACGCGACATTCCCAGAAGAAATATTTCTCAAATAGGCATAGAAAACACAAAGAGGATCAAGAGCCGTACGACGACAAAGTAACAGATCTTCCTGAGGATGTTCAATATCTATTACAACCAATGCCCGGGTCAGAAGCGTACTATGACACAGGCCACAGGGCGAATACTTCAGACGATTTTAACAGTACACGAAACAGCAGTGAATTATACAATAATATGCAGGATAGTTATAATTACTCAGGGATAGACAACGTTTCGGGCGCTGGCTCAGATTACGTGTATGAAAATGATACAATTAATGAAAACATGCTACAAAGGACTACAACCGAAAGCAGTCACGTGCATCCAGATCCCCGAGAGACTACGGGGCATGGGTCAAGAAAGGACACGTCACATGATAGTTACGTGGTTAAGAAACCGTTGGCATTGCAATGTCCAAAGTGTATGGCACGTGACAGCATGAAGGAAATACGATTAGAAACCGTAAAATCTATGATATTAAAGAAGTTAAACTTCGACTCACCACCCAATATGACGAATAAGGTGTTACCAAAGGGCCCGCAAATACAGAGGCTACTGGAACGATACAAATTAGAAGGTGAAGCGCCGTATATAACTTCCAGTCATCGTCATGACGACCCTGGAGACGCTGCGCAAGTCAGGAGGATCTTTCTTACAGGCTTACCACGTATGTAATAATAATAATAATAATAATAATAATAATAATAATAATAATAATAATAATAATAATAATAATAATAATAATAATAATCTTTAAATATGCAGCCAACATTTGATCATATAGATGATGTCATTTGATCATTGATACTATTGCTCTGAGTTGATCACATGCGAATCATATGATTATACCAATTTATCGTGAACTGTCTGTTGGGCAATACTAGTGTATAGTATAATCCATACTCTGCCCTGGGTCATGAACGCCTAGACGCTAGCCACTGAGCCACCGTCTCCATTTTACTCAGGATATTGTACTTGTGCGTGGTATTTTGTATCGATGGTCCATGGTCGTTTTGGGTCATTTGTTTAGAGATAAGCAATTATTGGTGCACAGCACGTTACACATCGTCTAGTTAAACATAGCGCATGTGACCACCTTAGATACAGCACAGCCACTAGAGAGAGAGTCACTCATGTATCTGACGTCGCAGTCAAATACGCCACATGTCAGAATGAATGACGTAGATCCGTCCCAGAAACTGGAAAGTCCGTCACAAATGAGTGACGAATTGTATGATGACGAATTGTATGATGATGATGATGATGATGATGATGATGATGATGATGAGTGACTGGTGTTTGTGGCTGGAAGGAGTGGATAAGTTGTCTTCAACCGCAGATACTATCTCTGTTCCTCGCGAGCATCCAAAGTTCCTGTTTGTCTTTAACTGGTCTTAGATCATGTTCTTTGATCTGTTTTCGCAAAATGCCTTGTAAGTTGGTGACATAGCACGTCTGCTTGCCTTATGCTCTCTAACACCCAGTACTGATAACCCTAATGCTTTCTGAGCGGGTATTTTTTCTGGTATCCTAAGGACATGTCCAACCATTGACCATCGTTGCGGCACCAGCATCACTGACCGTGACACTGTGTTGGACAGTTTGCATAGTTTTGAGTGTGAGATTACGATGTGTGGTCAGCGGTGATTCTTGATGTCTCGCGGGTGATCTTGATGACAAACTCTGCATCTGTTCAAGAGCGCCTATGGAGCTGGCCAGCTGTTATATTTGGAAAGCATCATTGACCCACGTGTAGCATCGTCTAAGTGCATCTGGACATTCATTGGAATTTTAGAGTCCCGAATCCACAGATTCTAAAATGACTGGAAGGCAATTCTACCTGTTACAAAACTATTTGTAATGCCAGTTTACTTGCAAAGAAGTGAGCCTTGGATATTGCTCGTTCGCCACCTTTTCTCGTAGCGAATGAAGGTAGCTACCATCATCATTATTGCCACGATGTGTAGGGCTTTGTTTATAAACATTCTGTTGAATATTTCGAAACTAATTTGACAAGGAGCTGTTTCTGCCACGGGCGTGTGTGTGTGTGTGTGTGTGTGTGTGTGTGTGTGTGTGTGTGTGTGTGTGTGTGTGTGTGTGTGTGTGTGTGTGTGTGTGTGTGTGTGTGTGTGTGTGTGTGTGAGTGAAGTAGGGGTGGATTCTTCCCGTGGTGCCGGCTATTGGCTTTAAAAACCAGATGGACACTCAATGAAACCGGACTGTACAGCCAAATCTTCATATTTATGCCACTAGAGGGATGAGACAAAAGTTGCGTTTATAGACACGTTGATTTTATAAGGAAGGTCAACTGTATTGTAGCAATCAATCTGTTATTTGGTGAACTTGACCTTTATATAGCCCAAAGGTTGACGTTAGTCCAGGTTTTACTGTATATGATCTGGACAGTAAATGTGGTAAAATACAATCTTTGACAAATAAAAATAAATTGTATACAAATCTTACAAACTTATAGCCCAAGTGCAAACCAGCTTCACTGGAGCGCGTAATAGTGTAAGTTTTTACGCCTATACGTATACATATGATACCTCTGTGCACTCTATCTTTACTCAAGTTTCGGCCTTGAAAACAAATATTGAAAATTTGGCAACATTTCAGAGAATTCTCGGCATCGCATTTGGGATGCATAAATATTTCGAATGGCTTGCATGGCAGATAGTGTTGCCAGCCGTCATTGATGCTGTTGATGATGTACTGGTGTTTGAAAACATCCGTATGAGATCATCCTGTCAGATACTTGAGTGACAGATCCGTCTTATCGGATACCTCTATTATCGACACTGTTACACAGTGTATTATTTGAGTCTACTGTTCGTATTGGTTGAGGAATTCTGTTTTCTTTGTTCAGATCCGGATTAAGCCTATTTGGGGACCAGGGTCCTGGATGGAGGGAATGGCTGCTGCTGCTGCTGCTGCTGCTGCTGCTGCTGCTGCTGCTGCTGCTGCTGCTGCTGCTGCTGCTGCTACTACTGCTACTACTACTACTAATACCGCTACTGCTGCTGCTCCTGCTGCTACTACTACTACTACTACTACTACTACTACTACTACTACTACTACTACTACTACTACTACTACTACTACTACTACTACTACCATAGATTCGTTACATGTGTCGAAATGCTATTGAATATTTTAAAACTAATTTAGGCAGCACCAGCTTCCAGTCAAATTGGTTTCAAAATATTCAACAGCTGCCGCATATCATGACTGTAAAAGTGAGATACTTGGATAAAAGGTTCAAATGGCCAAAATGCGTTACCTTTTTTTATTTGTGGGCCCGTTGTTTTTTTGGGCCCAGGTGCTGCAGCCTCATTAGCCCTTGGGTTAATTCGGCCGTGTTTTTGGCCACTGGCCCTGCCGTCCGGCATTCCGAGATGCGGTACAGTTACATTGAGCCTTCACAAGTTTGGAACTAATTTGAACAACAAGGCTTTTTGTACGTGAGATGCTTGCCGTATGCGCTTTGGTTCTAATTCATATATACATCTTTCCAGTACTCTGAGAGTCGCTTAGCTGGTGGCAGAGGACGTGCGTACGTGCGTGCGCGCGCGCGTGTGCTAATCTTTACAATGTGCCCCATATAGGCGTGATGTAGCCTACTTGCTTAGCTGCCTAATTTCTCATAAGCGATTTCCTTTTGATTCGAAAATGCGAAACATGCATCGGTGTTGTTTCTGTTTCTTAATTCAACTTCGCAATTAAAAAAGTATAATAATTTGTACGGAATGAAATCACATATTAAGATTTATTCTGCTTCTTTACGTAGAGGTACACAGATTAAGCCTCTACATGTATACAATTTACAAAATGTTATTTTCGCGCATTCTGGTGTTAATGCGCACCCTCACAGTGTGCAATTTCATAGGTATATTTGAAGTATCCTCTGTGATTGCGTGTGTATGTGCGTGAATCCGTTCGTCTGTCCGTCCGTGCGTTTGACCGTAACTGCGTCCGTCCGTCCCCGATTTTTTGCCTGGGTCGTATTTTCAAGGTTTTTTTTTACATACAGTGACCAACCTTGTTATATGGATGCATCATGGCCTAAAGGTGTGTCATGTATCAAAAGTAGATCAGCGTGACCTACGCATCAGAAGATCGATGGGGCGTGGAATTGTTGTCTATAGTTTTGATTTTTGTTGTTTTAGTAAGTTTGTGGCATACAGAGATAGAAACTGTTGGGTGGGGCACCTTGTTACCCGTGAGCAATGTTTTAATTTTAATCTTTGACCTTTTCACATAACACCCTCCAAATCAACCACTGGATGACGTATGACACCCATGCAAATGGCATATTAGTCATGATAATGATTAATAAATCTGACCCGGAAGTAACCGTGACCTTGAAGTGACAAATTCAAATGACCCCTTGATTTAGAGTGGTGTGGTTTCCCAGCACTTTCTGGTGATTTTTCATTATATGTTCAATGAATTAATGACAATAATATCTAGGTAAGACATATTTATTTATTATCAGAAAGGCTGGTGTTAAGAGTTTGATATTTGTGCCAACGATAAATGGAATTAATGTGGTCGTAGTATGAGCATAGCTTGCATGGAAGGTTCCCTCGCTGACGATAAATATCACGTGAGCTCTAGGTCAAGGTGGTCAACAAGTCATTGCCATCAACGTTATAAGCTAGAAACATCCCGGATGAAGGAGATAGACAATGATAAGTGAAATAAAGATCTCTTCCTAACCAAGTGCAAGATGCCTTGTCATCGAGTTGGAACTCGGTGGAATGACTCAGTGCCCACAAGAGAAATGTGGAAGTAAACTATCCTATAACCTCTGTTAAAGCAGTTCTCTGATTAAGTTGGTCCGGGTGCACTTTCTCTTTCTCTGCATGTAGCATTGTCTTTGAAAGAAAATGTTTGAGATTGGTTGGCGATGAAAAAGTTAATTTGGCTGTTGCTATTGTAAAAAAAAGTATGCGAAACGATTAAGAATGATTAAGTTAGAGTATCAATTACGGAGCGCTAGTAAAACTAATGAAGCTTACAACAGCATGCACATAAATTGGGGGAATTAGCAAATGCATTTCTTAAACAAGGTAAGACAGTTGTAGCTATTGTTATCAACGCGCTGATTACGGATGCACGTCACAATCATCCAACCGGATTTTAGATTCATCTTGGCATATAATGTCAGGCTTCTAATAATCTTATTACTCCAATGCACGGTTCAAGTCTTGTTCAAGAAATCGTCAGTACTAGCAATAGCAGGCGATATTGATTTGTCGGGTATGTAGAATATAGGATTTTGTTTGATCCAGGGTATTGCTGATAGCTTTGATGCACTCATACATCCTTCAAAATGGTAAAGTGGGGCAGTCTTTCACTAGCAGTACTTGTAACACAATCAGACGAAGGAGTGCCAAAGATCCTGAAAGCGATACAAAGGAGAATAATAGCAACCCATGCTGCATGCAGAGAGGACTTGATAAATGTGCCGGCAGACCTGGCTGGTAGGAGTAAAATCAGAGACAGTAGGGCGATCTGTAAATTTATAAATTATTAAGTATGACGATGTTCATCATAGTAGAGAAAGAGCTGAAAACAGGGAGAGGGAGAGATAGAGAGGGAGGAACAGGGGGAGGGACGAGGAGAGACAAGGAGAGAGAGGGGGGAGAGAGAGAGAGAGAGAGAGAGAGAGAGAGAGAGAGAGAGAGAGTGAGAGTGCGAGAGAGAGAGAGAGAGAGAGAGAGAGAGAGAGAGAGAGAGGGGCTACTACATCGTGAAGCATTCAGTCATATGGTGTCACTTCTTCGCAGCAAGTCATGTTCACTATGCACTGTTTGGCTTACTCTACCGATCAGCCATGGAATTCCTGCTAGAATGGAATATAAGCCGATGTCTACAGGGAGACAGTTTCATGAGATATGGACATACCTATGTTGGCATCACACAACAGCATCACAGCTTCAAGTCATGGGCATTTAGTATGCACATTTGCGGGTACTGAGAGTCAAATCTTGATTCAGAGAAGCGGCCTTATGACATAATAGTGAACATTGTAAGTGGAAGATTGACACCGTGATTGGCCGATGTATACATAATGCTAGTCAATTCTGAAGTTGGGCGCACAAAGTAGCAAAGTAACAAACGCGAAAATGGCAAAAATATACATGTGCGTGTTAGAGAAGCCGATATGTTTGACATCAACGTCATTTACTTTACCTAGGGTGAAAGGGTTTCAGGCTAATTCCTGTGAAATAGACATCAAAGATGTTTTCCCAAACGAATTGGCACACATTCCCACATCGATTCTGCCAAAAAAAATGTCGGCTTAAAAGCGAAATCTTTCTTTAAGAAAAAACTGCATGTTGAAGCACCTGAAGTCACAGTCATTTGATGGTCCACTCCTCCTCTGGATTACAGTACGTTTCAGCGTCAGATACACTAGGCATTGTGAAAGCAGCGTGACCGTGACAGTAACGGTAATATCAAGGCCAACATTAGATGCAGGATATTTTCGAAAATATTAATCAAATCTATTAATAAAACTGCTTTAGGTGCCTAGTGTTCAAATAACGTATCTATGCAATGTTTATCCAATTGTTTTGAAAATAGTGTGAAATTTGATTAAAATGATGTGAGGGCGAGGGTTGGATGGGGTGGTGTAAAACAAGGCAAAATCCCTAATTGCCCAACGAAGACAAGGTGTCAACGGAACAATTTCTTAATCTGTATACCCCTCTTACTAAATCAGTTGAAAAACCCCTATCACAACAAATCCACGTTCAGCCCAAAACATGGACTTATTTGCCGGACTAGATCTATTTAATTTCATTACGTCTAGGCACGCAATCTAAGTCTGTGTTCTCACTGGAGAGTTAATCAGGAATAACGCCATACTTCAGTATGCCGTTATTCCTGATTAAGTCTCTAGTGAGAACACGGCCTACGCCTAAAGACGTATACAATTTTAATAATTGTATTTTGAAGCATTTTGATATGAACGTGCATCTTTAACATATGTGACTACGGGATATAATTTTGGGACAAAGAGATGTTCATAAGACCGATGGTCTTTCAAATCCCTGTCTTAAAGAACCGCCATCTTTTGGAACCAAAATAGCAGGCGATCGCCTGAACAGGTCTTACTGTATTTAGGACATTGAATTTCGGATAAACTGCCTTGCGTCCAAAAGGAAAAACATTTCAAAACGTTTTGCTAAATCTGTAAAGTAGTAGTAGTAGTAGTAGTAGTAGTAGTAGTAGTAGTAGTAGTAGTAGTAGTAGTAGTAGTAGTAGTAGTAGTAGTAGTAGTAGTAGAAACATCATACAGTTGCAATCAGTCCTTCTTCGCTTTTGCCCACTGTGTCTTTTCCTCAGCCGAAATCCGTAGCTTCCTCAGGTCCATTCTTGACTTGAGTGTACTGAGTCCTGCTTTCTTGAGGTCACCTCGTAGCACGCTTAAGCAATGACGTCCTCTGCCCTGTATTTGCTGCCTCCTAGTAGGGCGAATTCCAAGGCTCTCTGTGCTGGTGTCTCTTCTGGCATCCTTAGCACATGGCCAAACATGGACCAGCTTTGATGGGCGACTTTTACAGACAACGGCGCAGTATTACACATCTTGTATAATGATATACAATATTCCTGTTTACATATCGCAAACGGAACATTGCGCAAACAGCGTATCGGTAAATATAGAAAGCCACTATCCCGTCCAAGGTTCGTGCCAAAAAGATCTTAAATTTCTTTAAGTAGGCCTAGTTAGTAATCAGCAGCGCAAGGCGCATGACAAAAAACCCTCATAAGTTGAAATTAAAATATTCAAGAGCGAAGAGCGTTTTTCAATTATGGTCCTTGTAACTCTTGTTTCTGTGCATTCCCAGCAGGTGACTACATAATTCGATAGCGTAATGGTAAGATAGCAAAATCACGAAGGCAATTTGCAGTTTCGATAAATACCACTAATTTAACGCATCTTCTGTCAACAGCGTATTAAAGCGGCGCTCAAACACTATTTATTTCAATTAACCATTTAATTTCCAAAACTTCTCAAGGAACTTTTGATTTTTTGCAGCCAAAAAAGAATTTTTGCAAATTTAAAACGAAAATTTACAAAAAAATTGATTTCTGTTATCCTTCAAATGGACATTCATTAAAAGTGTAATGGTAAAAAAAATTCAAATTTCTGCTTATCCAGTGTCCAACTGAAGACCAAGAAGAGTATTTTTGAAAGTTTACCACCGGAATGACTTACTAACAGATAATGCCACTAGGGACATATTTGCCAAATTCAGTTTAACCCACCAACAAATGGCGAGACATGATACTATTGTTGAACAACACTGCTGGAGAATGGATGGTTGTGACCTAATTTCAACATCTAAATTACATCCGGGCAAAAACACAGATTACATCCGGCCTATTAATGTTCCCAATGACCTATATCATGTAACTAACATCGATGACACATTGCACACAATTTTGCCTGTCAAAGTCTTTAAAGGAATCTTTTTTAATTCTGCCACTTCCCCTTCGCCGGAAGATGTTTTAAATTTACCTGGTGTCAGCGAGTGTCACTTGCATTTCTGTAGGTATTAAGTAGTTGAAATCATACTTACATACATATAGGGGTTTGTAGGAGAAAGGGTAGATCAGGCGGGGCAGGCAGCTAATACTTGGGCATTGTGGTATTGAGGGAACTCACGAGTCGTGGGCCAATGTAGGCCTAGCTCTGTAGGCTCACACAATCGGAACAAGTTTTACAAACTTTATCGCGACCACACAGGATGTCAACTCAATCAATTATGCACCAACATATTGCATAGTTGGCCATTGTTTTAGAAAAAAAGAAAAAGGAAGCTTACATAGTGAAGGGAGGGTGCGCACCTCTTCTCTCCTCCCGATGGACCCGCCACTGCTATGCTCCGCGCCATCGAGAATGAACCTTTCCATTTTTAGCTATGCCCCGCGCATCACTAGCTAAGCTCCACCCACACCACGCTCGTGTTGGGAACGATTGATCTCTGAACTTCTTGACTATCAATTTCCAGAAAACTGTACAGGTAAGCTGTTAAATATTTAAAAACTAATTTGACTGGGTGCTGTTGCTGCATATGGCAGCAACAGCGTCCACTCAAATTAGTTTCAAAATATTCAACAGCATGTTTATTAAATAATAGAGACATACAATTCTTACAACGTGTCGGTCTTTTAAGAGTTAAATCGGTCCGGTCCGTAAAGAATCATTTATGACGTAATGATTATGCCGTCATCTTACACGCCGCTTAGCTGATTATGACGTAATGTGACGTCATTGCTCGGGAAAGGGCCATTGTCGTGCCAAGCGAAAGGAATGTATTACCAGAAATCGCACTGAAGTGATGAAACATACATTGCAGAAATTCAACCAAAATTCCTGATGTCAAATCTTTAAATAAAATGGACAACGTAAATTTAACTGACCAGTATGTAAGTCTGTAGAAAGACCTATCAGAAGGACAGGCAACAAGACTACTTGTGGAAACGCGATAAGTTTGGAAAGTGCGAAAGATTCATTGGCTTCCGAAAAGTATAAGCCGTTTCAAAGACTTTTTGCACGGGCTTACACAATACCAGCATTATCAACATATAAAGACTGCAACGATTTTCTCGCAACTGCTGACAAATTGTCGAACAGACTTCCGGCTACTGGAAGAAAGTGAGCTTATAATGGTGAAAATTATTTATCTAAACAAGGGCGTGTTCCATATGCAAAGCTGGTACAACACAAGCGACCGACGGTGATGATATATTACCATGTTAGAACATCTGGAAGTAGTTTGACATTACACGGCTTTGTATCTAGTTATTGCATGTGGTTTTTCTCTGGCACTTGATCTGCATAAGATCGTGCCAAACAGCTGTTTGAAAGATGTGAATGTGTCACATCTAACCATAAATTCATAAAGAATTGCACGTGCACACGCACTCGGCCTATCTTTCTCGCTATACCTGCTTCCGTCGCTGTCTCTCCTGCCCTCATTCACTCATCTCTCTATCCAAAAAACCCTCACATTATCCACCCTATATCTTTCTTGACATTGTTTTCTTCTCTTCCTCTAGTCACCTCCACCCCACCCCCTCCCTCGCTCTCTCTCTCTCTCTCTCTTCTCCTCCCCTCCCTCCTCCTCCTCCCTCTCTCTCTCTCTCTCTCTCTCTCTCTCTCTCTCTCTCTCTCTCCTCGCTCTCTCTCTCTCTCTCCCTCTCTCTCTCTCTACACCCCTTTCTCTCTACCTCCTCTCTCTCTTCTCCCTCTCTCTCTCTCCCTCCCCCTCTCTCCCTCCCACCCGCCCTCCCCCCCCCTCCCCCCCCCATCTCTCTCCCTCTCTCTTTCTACCTCCTCCTCTCTCTACCTCCCTCTCTCTCTACACCCCTTTCTCTCTACCCCCCCCCCCCCCCCCTCTCTCTCCCTCGCTCCGCTCCCTCCCCCCCCCCCCCCCTCTCTCTCTCCCTCGCCCTCTCGCTCCTTCGCTCCCTCCCCTCTCTCTCTCTCTCGCTCTCTCTCTCTCTCCCGCCCTCGCTCTCGCTCTCCCCCCCCCCCTCCTCTCGCTCTCTCCCCCCCCCCCCTCTCTCTCTCCTCTCTCTCTCTCTCTCTCTGTCTCTCTCTCTCTCTCTCTCTCTCTCTCTCTCTCTCTCGCTCTTTCCCTATCTCTGCTTTCTGACGCACTGCAAATAGCCTTAACGCGGTACACTGAGCTCCTTGCTACTTTCAGCCGCAGACTCTCGGCGTTAACAAAATAGATTAACGTCATTTGTGAAACATGGAAATTGGATTACGTTTGTACTTTAGCATCAACCTCGACTAGTATTCAGATATGTGTCACCATGAATGTATTTACAATGCGTTCGATTAGTGTGTACTTTATTGGCTGTGTGCATAGTAGTCCATAACTGACAGAAGGCAAATCACAGAGACCACTGCTTTATGTCTAAGCATTTGTTAACAGCATTGGAAGTAAATTTAATGAAATGAATCACCGAACCGGTATGACACAGAACAGCGACTGTGATGTCAATAGGTCAAAGATCAAGGCCACTGTGACTGATAAACTTACATTACTTATCCAAACTCAGTCAGAAGGAACATGTTTTCGGTGTTTTGTATGTAATTTCCGACGAAGATGTAGATGAAATGAAATATCAAATTGTCTGTGTAGAACGATCCGCTATCATATGCCGCCCTGTACAGACGTTTCTAAGAAGGAAATGGAAAGTCGAACTGCAAAGTTCTGGTGTTGTAGGTATTCATTAGTAGGAGAACTCGATATCATAATGTATGGATCCAGTTTTAGCGATGCCCCGCCCATCTTTAGCTAAGCTTCACCCATACTTCACTCGCGCTTGGATCAATCGATCCCTGAGCTCCCTGATTATCATTTCCCCGGAAACTATACAGGTAAGCTGTTGAATACTTAGCGCCCAGTCAAATAAATTTCATAATATTCAACAGCATGAATATTAAATAGCAAAAGCGTACAATTCGTACAACAATGCTTAGTCCGTCATCAATTAAGCGTTCGTGACGAGCTTAGCTACGGCATTTATGACATAATTGACGTCATCCTACACGTCACGTAGGCCCTACTAGATTATGACGTCATATGATTGATGGATAAACTGGAATTCTCCATTGCTGATAGACATAAGTTGGAAGCAGCCAATAGCGAATTCCCATATAATACCATGATAACGCAGGTTACTTGGTCAGTGTTAGTTAGACTAATGCTTGACCAATGCGATCAAGCATTTTCCCAGTACTGGGTCAGCAACCTGCGTTATTAGGTCAGGGTACCGAATCGATCATCCGCCAAAACCGAAAGCCAACCACAAATTGTTTAAATGTGGTTGCAATTGGGACGGACTGTTTTGAAAATCGTTGTTATCAAGACTAAAACACTATTAAGTATGGCTAAAATGGAATGATCCTCTCTCTCTCTCTCATTCATGTATGTGACGTCATAATCAAATGCGTCACAATCCAAACGACGTCGAAAGGTGCGTCACGAAAGTGTGCGAATTGTATTCCTGTGATTAATTTTCAATTTAATAAACGGGGTTTTAACCTGTGTAAATTCAACAATTGCGATTGTTTCTTAGTATTTTGAAGATCAAAATTATTTTAATTTGAGCCTAACATAAGGGGTGCAATGTATCCCGAAACCGCACATTAGAATAACATAAACACAGCTGTATACCAACGCTTAACAAAAGTGCTGAACTCTCTCGCTGCTGCAAGCCACACGACAACAATTTCAATGAACGAAAATTCTTGACTTGCTAAATATTTTGAAAATAATTTGATTGAAAGTTGTTGGTGGCTTAACCATCTACATCTTTCAGTCAAATTGTACTCAAAATATTTAGCAGGTCCAGAGATATAACACTTGTAACATGTCGTCTGCAAAAACTCAGACTTGCTTTTCAGAAAATGTGTCTTTACTATTTTCGCCCTACGCTAACAGCTCTGCTCTACATACTATGCTGATATATTACCTTCCCACTGCGCGCTCCTTTGAAGTTGGCAAAATAATATCCATGAAACAGTTGGGGGCAAGGACACGCTTACGAGGACATAACTCACGCGCTCTATTTCTGTGGATGCTTAATTTCTAAGAGATTAATGAACAGAGCAAGAAACGTGATTCAGCGTGATATATTCCTGCTTGTTACCGCAGCATTTGAAAGCAGCCATGCAGGAAATATGAAGAATATTCTCTAACTAATTTGATATGTTCTTCTAGTACTACTACTACTACTACTACTACTACTACTACTATACTACTACTACTACTACTACTACTACTACTACTACTACTACTACTACTTCTGCTGCTGCTGCTGCTGCTGCTGCTGCTGCTGCTGCTGCTGCTGCTGCGGCTGCTGCTGCTGCTGTTGCTGCTGCTGTTGCTGCTGTTGCTGCTGTTGCTGCTGTTGCTGCTACTGCTGCTGTTGCTGCTGTTGTTGTCGCTCTTACTACTGCTGCTGCTGCTGCCACTCTTACTGCTGCTGCTGCGTGCTGCTGCTGCTGCTGCTGCTGCCTGCGCAATATCCTAGTGCCAGTGCGTCGTCAATGACAGGGTTCCTAGAACTAATGCTTGAAAATAAAAAAAACCTACATACATGCGAGTGCCTAGAGATATGGCAAGCCTGGAATGTATACTATCAGTTCCAGTCAATTCGTGTCGTTCTGGGTCGGGTAGTTGAAAGCTGGTCAGGTGAAAGAGGATTATGTCCCCTGGATGGTGGGCCAGTTGGTAAACTACTCGGCTCCCAAATCCTAGGCGATAGGTGCCGCAGAATTGCCTGGGCTCGCTCAGGTAAAAAATTGACAAATGTAAAAATTACATTCCAATGATGACTGCGGTGCGTCGTCAATGACGGGGTTCCTAGAACTAATGCTTGACAATAATAAAAACTACTACTACTACTACTACTACTACTACTACTACTACTACTACTCCTACTACTACTACTACTCCTACTACTACTACTACTACTACTACTACTACTACTACTACTACTACTACTACTACTACTACTACTATTACTACTACTACTACTACTACTCCTACTACTACTACTACTACTACTACTACTACTACTACTACTACTACTACTCCTACTACTACTACTACTACTACTACTACTACTACTACTACTACTACTACTACTACTGTGCTACCATACTTAGCATATATTGAGCCATTATTCTTACAAATCCGTACTATGCTTAGTTCCAGATACTGAATCCATGAATAAAACGAATGGCGTGTTCTTCAATTTTAACGATCAAGCGAGCAACTACCGAGTCAAACACGCTACATTATGGCTTTACATCCGGGCAGTGAACGTTACGGTCCCGACGGTGGCAACAATTCACATCTACAAACTTGGTCGCAGTAAGAAAAATCGGCACCAGCCAAAAAGAATACTGCAATTCAAACGCAAGGTCCGAGTCCATAGAGTAGGCGGTTGGCATCAGTTTATAATAACAGATGTTATGAAGCATTGGGCATCAATACCGAGGAGGAATCATGGGATAGCAATAGAGGTGACGTCAGATCAACTTGACGACACGGACATTGTTATACACCCTCCGGTTAGACCGGGCGACCAGGGATATGTGAGTAGTAATAATATACTAAATATAGAGCAATACATTTCAAGCTATGCCCCGCCAATTTTTAAACTCCGCCTAATTTTTCGCGTGTTGGGACCTTGAAACATGAATTCTCAGAATCTAAATTTCAAAGTAAGCTGTTGGGATATTTTGAAACTATGAAACTATAGCAGGAACTGCTCCTAGCCAAATTACCTCCAATATATTCGAACAGAACGTTGATTAAATGGTAAATTCGTCAAAGACACTTTAGTGACGGACGTTCTACTTCCGCGATGGAGCAACATCATCGTGACGTCAGCTAGTAAGTGATGTATTTGATTATAATACTTGAGTGACAGATGGGATTCCTCCATTACTTAATGAGACTAGAGGTCCGAGCTATAAATACATTTTCGAATATTCCATTTTTAATATAATAGACTTTATTACTGTATACCAATTTTTAACAGAAATTCTAACTCTGTCACCCATGTTTAAAATTTTTTTTTATTCATTACTGTTCTTTAAACTAGGGTGGGCAAACAATATTCTTTGACGTGAGAAATTGTTTCTTTAACAAACAGTCATATTGGGACGAGCTTAGAATAATCTGAAATATGTCTAGACAATTTTACGATTTCAGACAAATACTCGTACCACAAGTCTTGCAAATATCATCCCACCAAAAACTTTCAAAGGCTATCAGCGTAGAGAAAAAAATCCACAAAAATATTACGTCAAAGGACCTTTCCAGTTTATCCACCCATCACATGACGTCATAATCGACCACGTGACGTGTAGGCTGGCGTCATAAACAATGGCGTCATGAATGACGTAGATAAGTTCGTCACGAACGCGTAATTGATGACGGATTAAGCGTTGCTGTATGAATTGTATGTCTTTACTATTTAATAAACATTTGTTAAATATTTTGAAACTAACTTGACTTGGTGCTGTTGCTGTCACAGTTTCAATATATTCAACAGCTCACCTGTGTAGTTTTCCGGAAATTGATAGTCAGGTAGTTCAGGGATCGATCGATCCCAACACGGCGAAATGTTGGTGGAGCTTAGCTAAAGATGGGCGGGGCAAGCTAAAACTGGATTCCTACATTATCGCTGCACAGGGAGAGAAGATGGCCGCATTCTCAATGATAAAATAATAATATGTTCAAAGGGTAATTGTAGGGTTGTCAGTAAACGAATGTGTCTGAGATTCGTCTTTATAGTCTGCTCATGCTATAATACGAAATTCGAGGTCGATTCAGCATCACTTTAAAGGCCTAATTTCTGACACCTTGTCCGATAACGTACACTGTGGCCTATTCAGGCCAAATAAAAAATTAAGGACAATTGGCTTTCGACACGAGGTTAGCATTAATACACACACCGGAAACTGTTAATATACTCCACTTCCATACGCCACTATTCGTCAATCGAACACACAATTGATGGATACGATCTGCCACTTAGTTACACGGATAGTTCTACGAAAAATGGTACATATGTAATTGCATTGTCTGAAAATTTGTTTTCCGAATCTGTCTGTGAAATTTTCCCTAAGCAAACTTGTTATGAAACTTGTCGCTGAAACTAGATCAGTCAAATTTGTCAACACCATTTATTGTAGTTTGTCATAACGGTGTGTCAAACTAAAGTTTTTTTATATCATAAATTATGCAGTGACTATTAGCTTACACATACATTTTCAATTCACCGTTCCAGTTTATCTATCCATCATATGACGTCATAATCAACTATACGACGTGTATGCTGACGTCATAATCATGACGTCATAAATGACTCGATATAGTCTGTCCTTAACGCGTAGTAGTCTGACACGTTGTAGGCCTACGAATTGTATGTCCTTGCTATTCAATAAATATTCTGTTGAATATTTTGAACCTAATTTGACTGGACGTTGTTGCTGCTTTAGGCAGCAACAGCACCCAGTTAAACTAGTTTCAAAATATTCAACAGGTTTCCCTGTATGGTTTTCTGGAAATTGATATTCGGGGAGTTCAGGGATCGATCGATCCCAACACGGGCGAGATGTGGGCGGAGCCTAACTAGAGATGGGCGGGGCATAGCTAAAACTGGAAAAGTCCATTACTAAATGAAAACTGCTAATTTTATTGAGCAACATAGACTCTGAAAATATGCACTGGCCGACCTAATCTAAAAATAGAGGCGTGGCTTCTTCAAGAATACACCTATAATGTAAGGCCAGGCCATCTTATAGCGTCATCGCAACGACCAGACTGTTACCCAGACTCCACTTCGAAGACCAGACAGATCGGTACCCAGTCCATCCCCGTAGCGGACTGTAAAAGGAACACTATGGATCGTGTTGATTTTGGTATCATCTTAACCTCTATATCACTAGCTTGATACAGACATTAAAATGGACTTGATCCATCCGGTGGTTCATGCGATATCAGCATCTACGCAATGTCAGCAAATTCCTGACCTCATTTTGTGGGCGACAGATTTGGACAGATTTGAATTTTGCGACGAATTCAGCGGGACTATTTTTCTGTTAACTACTTGCCATACAGACTATTACAGGATTTATATCAACTCGTTTTAGGTGAATTAATATTGTCTGGTATGAAGAGAGTAGAGCTCGTGTCCTTTTAAGTTTCAACTCTTTCTACCACCATATTCTGGTGGAAATCACTACATCAATGGCTACTCAATTCATACGAGATACTTTTCTCGATCTCGTATCGAAGGCGATTTCGCGAGATACGAATGTGGCCGACCAGCAAATACGCTTTGCTCATACACAACTTCTGACATTTTTTCTGATTCATTTCAATATTGGTCAATAAATATATTTATCAACTGCTTTTGATTTTGTATATAAATAAGTTCTATCTTTCAAATTAAATACATCAGATTAAAAAAAAGACGCGCAACCAGTTCCTCGGCTTTATAAAGTTTATTAATCATTCTCCAATCACTCAGCGTTTTCTCTAAGATATGAACTCTTCCTACATGGGTTCTACTATGCATGTTCTCGCAATATTGACTAGTATTAAGAGACCCGCTTAGATAACGTAATATATAACTCACTTGCACAGCTAATTCAAAACAAAGTATTGTTATATAATATGAGGAATTATTCAACTTTTATTACCTAATCAAACACACACTCAAAGTTACATGTGGAGTATAGACTATGTGTAAGAATTTTTGCTTTATAGAAATTTATATATATATATATATATATATATATATATATATATATATATATATATATATATATTTATACTAAGCAGCTTGTGTCGCCCATTGAAGGACGAGTCATGATAACACGACTGAATGGGTATTTTTAATAGGTACGTGTCACAGTAGTTTATAAAATAGCTCACAAACAAACAAAAATTGCAGAGAATATGTCAACTCAGATTCTGGATAGCGTAACAAACATGTTTGTTACGTTATCCAGTTTGTCGTCGCTATGTAAATGTTTTATTTCACGCTGTCCATTCTTTCAATTCAGTAGCTTCCCATGAAGTATAACTGTAGTTTTGATCCTCTTCAGAAAAGTTACTGCGATAATTTTCAGTATGTTGTTATATCAGCAAGTCCAGCTGTATTGAGGCGTGCATTGTAGGTAGTGTTTTGAAGGCCTTTATGTTGACCATTTCACTCTGTATCTCTAGATGTGAGAGATGCAAAGCTAGCTCAGGTATGTCAGATAAGAATTTCTGGAGGAATTCATTGCTCTAATCACTTATCTTATTCAGAGTTGCCTTCGTTTTCTGTGCAAGTATAATTTGAAGCCCCAGCTTCCTTCCATATTCTGACGCTTCACCCGTAGGCCTACGTATACTATGTCGTATCTGATGAATGCTTGCAATATAGCTATGCATGTTTAATATCGCATCATCTCCATCCTGGGGCCACATCTTTTACCCCCCCCCCCCCACCCCTCTACCTCTCTCTCTCTCTCTCTCTCTCTCTCTCTCTCTCTCTCTCTCTCTCTCTCTCTCTCTCTCTCTCTCTATCTCTCTCTCTCTCTCTCTCTCTCTCTCTCTCTCTCTCTCTCTCTCTCTCTCTCTCTCTCTCTCTCTCTCTCTCTCTCTACTGTTTCGTTCCTTGCGTTGTTGCAAGCCATGTTGCTTTCAAAATAGTTACTTTACGTGCTCCCTCTTCTTGGTTATTCCTCAGAAATGCTATAGTTATTCTGAGACTACATGCGTTTTTATATATAGTTTCTGCTTATGTGGCACTTGCCTTTTGTCTTACACTAGTGTCTGCAAATATGGTACACTCTTGTAGCAAATAGGTTGTTTTCATCTGTGCTTCATCGCACGGGCACATATCTGTGCTGTCGACTTGCAACACGTTGAACATATGATCTTTGAGACTACTATGTCCAGTCCACAGCCTGAAAATGATCACTTGGTCATTTCTGGCCAGCTGATACTATCCGTATTCGTTATATCATCGGTGGTCTGCAGTACATTTTCCTCTCTACCTGCTCTTAATGATGGCGTTGGCCTCTTCGTATACGGTAGTGGCATCAGTTTGAGGTAGATGGTTTCCGTCTTGGGTAAGCCTAGCGGCTGCGTTGTTGTCTGAGATGCTGCAGTGGACTGGAATTCATAGAATAACGAATTTACTTACTATGGTGGCTAGCTTGTAAAGTGAATTAGATAGAACATTTATGTTTATGTTTCTCTGTTATTTGAAATATGTTTTACCGAGAGAGCATCTGTAAAGATTACAATTTGTGATGCTGTCTGCTCGATTTTCTATCAGAATTTTACCCTGCGGTTTTCAATACACCAGCTTCTGCCCTAAAGTTGTCGATAGTTGGTAGAGATATTTGGTTCTCCTTTCCATTTCTAAGTCTGAGGACAAAACCGCCTGCATGCATATGACAGATGTTGCAGAGCCATCTGTGTATATGTGGGTCCATAACCTGTCATAAGCTGGTTGGATAGTTTGATAATATGTACTCCATTGAAATGCTGTATGTGCTATTATTATGATTTCAGTGATTTTATGGCGTGCCATATGATATATATATATACTCAGTTCACGCTCCCCAAGAATTCTCCATTCTTATCACGTATATCAATCCCACCATGCCATGCCCCATCCCACCATACCATGTCCCATCCCACCATATCCCACCATGCCATACCCCATCCCACCATAACACGCCCCATCCCACCATAGCATGCCCCACCCCACCATAGCATGCCCCATTACACCATGCCATGCCCCATCACACCATGTCATACCCCATCTCACCATGCCATAACCCCACCCCACCATGCCATGCCCCATCCAACCATACCATGTCCCATCCCACCATGCCATACCCCATCCCCACCATAACATGCCCCATCCCACCATAACACGCCCCACCCCACCATAGCATGCCCCATTACACCATGCCATGCCCCATCACACCATGTCATACCCCATCTCACCATGCCATACCCCACCCCACCATAACATGCCCCATCCCACCATAACATGCCCCATCACACCATGCCATACCCCATCCCACCATGCCATGCCCCATCACACCATGCCATACCCCATCCTACCATAACATGCCCCATCACACCATGTCATACCCCATCTCACCATGCCATACCCCACCCCACCATAACATGCCCCATCCCACCATAACATGCCCCATCACACCATGCCATACCTCATCCCACTATGCCATGCCCCATCACACCATGCCATACCCCATCCTACCATAACATGCCCCATCACACCATGCCATGCCCCATCACACCATGCCATACCCCACCCCACCATAACATGCCCCATCCCCACCATACCATAACCCATCCCACCATGACACGTCCCATCCCACCATGCCTTGCCCCATGACACCATGCAATACCCCATCCCACCATAACATGCCCCATCACACCATGCCATGCCCCATCCCACCATGACACGTCCAATCCCACCATGACATGCACCATCCCACCATGCCATGCCCCATCCCACCATGCGATACCCCATCCCACCATAATATGCCCCATCACACCATGCCATACCCCATCCCACCATGACACGTCCCATCCCACCATGCCATGCCCCATCCCACCATGACACGTCCCATCCCACCATGACATGCACCATCCCACCATGCCATGCCCCATCCCACCATGCCATACCCCATCCCACCATAACATGCCCCATCCCGCCATGCACCATCCCACCATGACACATCCCATCCCATCATAACATGCCCCATCCCACCAAGCCATGCCCCATCCCAACATGCCATGCCCCATCCCACCATGCCATGACCCATCCAACCATGTCATACCCTATCCCACCATGACACGTCCCATCACACCATGACATACCCCATCCCACCATAACATGTCCCATCACACCATGCCATCAAGCCCCATCCCACCATGCCGTGCCCCCTTCCATCATGTCATTCCCGATCCCACGATGCCATGCCCATCCAACCATGCCATGCCACATCCTACCATGACACGTCCCATCACACCATGCCATAATCCATCCCACCATGACACGTACCATCCCACCATGACATGCCCCATCCCACCATGCCATGCCCATCCCACCATGCCATGCCCATCCCACATGCCATGCCCCATCCCACCATGACATGCCCCATCCCACCTTGACATGCCCAATCCCACCATGCCATGCCCCGTCCCACCATAACATGCTACATACCACCATAACATGCCCCATCCAGCCATAACATGTCCCACCCTACCATGCCATGCCCCATCCCACCATACCATACCCCATCCCACCATAGCATGCCCCATCACACCATACCATGCCCTATTCCATCATGCCATGCCACATCCTACCATGACATGCCCCATCCGGCCATAACATTCCCATCCCGCCATGCCACATCCCATCATGTCATGCCACATCCTACCATGTCATGCCCCATCCCATCATGTCATGTCCCATCCCACCATGACACGTCCCATCACACCACGCCATACCCCATCCCACCATGACACGTGACATCATTTCATGTCCCATCCCACCATGCCATGCCGCATCCTACCATGTCGTGCCCCATCCCATCATGTCATGCCCCATCCCATCATGTCATGCCCCATCCCGCCATGTCATGCCCCATCCCACCATGCCATGCCACATCACATCATGTCATGTCCCATCCCACCATGTCATGCCACATCCTACCATGGTATGCCCCATCCCACCATAACATTCCCATCATGTCATGCCACATCCTACCATGTCATGCCCCATCCCATCATGTCATGCCCCATCCCACCATGCCATGCCCCATCCCATCATGTCATGTTCCATCCCACCATGCCATACCACATCCTACCATGTCATGCCCCATCCCATCATGTCATGCCCCATCCCATCATGTCATGCCCCATCCCATCATGTTATGCCCCATCCCATCATGTCATGTCCCATCCCATCATATCATTCCCATCCCACCATGCCATGCCACATCCTACCATGTCATGTCCATCTCATCTACATCCACACGAATCATCATGGACCAAACACGCATGCACAGGCGTACACGCATGCACGGTATGTGTATGCTTAAACGTAATAATATGTTGATTTGACAAAAATAATGACAATTTCTCTGCTTCTAAAACTAGTTGCTTAAGTTAGGATATTCAGTCTACTACCTTATCATTTCTTCATGTATCTACAACGTTAATTAATCGGCAAAACGAATTGGATAGACGCTTATTGCATACATGTGCGTATGTAAAGTGCGTGTGTACTAAATAAGTGGCTAAAACATAAATAGACGTCCGGCTTTATGGACAAGTATTATTATGTAATCACAACACAGACGTTTCTAATTAAGAAAGTTGATGTTAAACATATGCATGAATATTCAAAGATGCGCTGAATTATAATATGCATCACATGCGAATAAATAAAAGATGATCTAGCGATGTTTGTTGCGTTATCCACGTCGATTATGTTATCCTGATCTTGTATGATAAGCTGTTGCTTGTATCACTTATAAAGCTATCAAATCTACGTAGTATTAGCATGACGGGGTTGTCGACTATACATAGTAGTTATTCACTAATTAGTGGTGCACATTAGTACAATGCTGTATTATTATACTAGTGCATGTCTTATGCTAACTCTGAACATATTCTGAAGGAAAATACAGTGTTATAGATATGGATTTACCTTGTTTTAGCGAGATATATGGCCACTACATGATTCTGAAATACAAGTATTTATAGACGCAATAGAATACATTACTAGAAGCTGATAACGTATATCACATAATGTAATAAACAGTTTTCTTTATGCCCGCGTACTTGCAGAGCTATGACTGTTATCATGTACCATAGTTTCACGTACATGCGATTAGAACACATGTTCGGCATATTCAATAATTTAAATGGCATATGTAGAAGGTGGATATTGAGTAATGTACATAACGTAATAAATATTCTTAAGAGGATCTCTCTCTCTCTCTCTCTCTCTCTCCTCTCTCTCCTCTCTCTCTCTCTCTCTCTCTCTCTCTCTCTCTCTCTCTCTCTCTCTCTCTCTCTCTCTCTCTCTCTCTCTCTCTCTCTCTCTAATGTTTGACATTGTATCAGCTGCGTACTCAGGAACTGAGATTTTAACAACGTTTAGGCCTGACTATGTCTATGTATGTCCATTCAGAATACACACATTCTATGACCTTCTGGATATTTTGCCACTCTGTTATTTCATATGTGGTGCAGATCACGTAATAAACTTCATTTCAGTAGAAAGTGTATGCATAAAAATAAAATAGTGATAGATGGCAAATAATAATAATAATAATAATAATAATAATAATAATAATAATAATAATAATAATAATAATAATAATAATTTTGAAACACGTTCAAGATAGAATAGCATCAGTTTTGTTCTGAATTTGTAATAATTATTAATCATGAATCCTAATTAGCTTGGGTTTTGGAATGCATTTTTTTGGCATTTGTGGAACATGTCAAGAGGGATTTCTAGTAGAAAACGTCCAAAAAAATATTATATTATGTGAATGATGGACAAAAAGGAATTGAAAAAAGGAAATAAATGTTATTGTGCCAATTTTCGTGGAATTGCCATATGACGTCAAAATCAGTTATATCATATGTAGGCTGACGTCACAATCATAATTGACAGAGAATACTGCTTCACGAAGATGGGAACGTCCGTCAGTTGAACGAATTGTTTGTTTTTTACTATTTAGTAAACATTCTGTTGATTATTTTGAAACTAATTTGACCAGGTACTGTTGCTGCCATACCTATATAATTACCTTGAAATGGGATTATGAGAATTCAAGGTACAATGCATATAAATGGACCCCAACACGCGCGTGTTGCTGTTGTTGTTGTTGTTGTTGTTGTTGTTGTTGTTGTTGTTGTTGTTGTCGTCGTTGTTGTTGTTGTTTATTTTCTTACTGTTAACAACTATTTTTACGAGAGTCGGATATAATAATAAGATATGTGTTGTGTTGTGTTGTCGACCATCAAATTTACAAAATAAAACAAGTCGCGTCTAAAAAAAACAACGATCCCGGTCCTTCAATGTGAATGCCATTTCCTAAACATACCTTGTCACAAATAATGTCAATGCCATAGGTCAAATAGAAGGTCAATCTATGTTTGAATATATTGTTTTTAAATGCCACACGTTTCCTACCGTTGTATCAGCTTCTGCAGGGTATGATATCATTGCATAGTATGCTATCTTATGTTATGACAACCAGTGTAATGTTTATGAAGCAGAGTGACGCTACAAATAATACTAACGTCGCCAAATTGCGACGAACGTCGGTCTAACTGTCTAGACTTACAATAATAGGTGGGGCGGGGCCGTGACAATTCGTTGGTAGAAGTCATTAACCCCACCCTCCTCCCTGCTTGTGTCAAGCTAAACTTTTAATTGTCAAACTAGCCAAATGCCCTATGCAGTGGTGGTGTGAAACGTCAATTTATAGGCCAAAATAATACTATTTTTGAAATCCAGTGGTACATTTTCAAATATAGTATTCTCTTGGCCTACAAATGGACACCGGCTAGGCTGAATGTTCTATTTTCTTAACCATTAATCCAATGGTCTGGACCATCAAACACGGCATCTGTAGTGGTCGTGAGGAATGTCCATTTGCAGGACAACAGAAAATAATGATTTTTGTAAATTTAAGTGCGATAATTATAATC